>JBCNJP010001521.1:0-33457 GCA_039602395.1 Deinandra increscens subsp. villosa | reverse complement strand
ACCATAATTTTTTCGTTCACCCTATGGTGGCCGGGGTGGGTCTGATTACCGTGGACGGGGTCGAAATGGTGGAAACAAAAACTATCGCCAGAATGGTCGTGGAGGGCGTGGTACTTTTCATAATGGTTCATATTTTCAACCTCTTATGCTTCCTAATTCATTTACACATGTACAACCTATGTGGGCAAAAAATCAGCATGTGCCACCACCTTTTCCACAACAGTGGGCCAGCCCACCTCTGCCGTATCCCACTTTGCCCCAAAACAGGCCCATATCTCGCCCCAACCAGTCCGCATGAATGCTTGGCCCAGGCCCGTCTCAAGCTTATTTTGGGTCCGATGGTTCATATATGCCTAAAAACATTCCGCAAGCCATGAACACCATGTCCTACACTCCCACTTATGGTCAGGATCCGTAGTGGTATTTAGATACTGGAGCTACCAATCACATGTCCAACTCTACAGGTACACTCTCAACTTATGTCAATATTAGCATTCCGAACCATGTAGTCGTTGGCAACGGTTTTCACATACCCATTAATGGCACCGGTCACATAATTTCACCACCTTTTCCACCATTTAAAATCAATAATATTCTTGTTGCTCCTAAACTCATTAAAAATTTATTATCTGTCCGCCAACTCACCACTGACAATAAAATTTCTATTGAGTTTGACCCCTTTGGCTTTCTTGTGAGGGATTACCAGACGTGGATACCTATCCTCAAATGTAATAGTTTAAGCGCACTTTACCCGTTATTTCTGCCCTCATCTCAAGTCACCTCACCCTCTGCTTTTGCTGCTCTCTCCCAAGACCTTTGGCATCATCGTTTGGGCCATCCTGGTTCCAACTTGTTACGAGTTTTGAATAATAAACAATTTATTTTTGTTAGCAATGTTTCGAATTCTGAATTATGTCAATCTTGCATTTTTGGCAAACATGTTAAACTTTCCTTTTCTGATTCTGTTACTTCTACTTCTATGCCGTTTGACATTATTCATAGCGATCTATGGACCTCACCGGTCCAAAGTTTAGGAGGGCATCAATATTATGTTTTATTTCTTGATGATTTCACCAGTTATTTGTGGACGTTTCCATTGCTTTCCAAATCCCATGTCTTCTTTATCTTCAAAAATTTTCATACACTAATCCAAACACAATTTCATTGCAATATTAAAACCCTTCAATGTGATAATGAAACGGAATACAATAATCGGAATTTCCACGATTTTTGCCCACAACATGGCATGCAATTTCGTTTCAGTTGCCCCTATACCTCCCCTCAAAATGGCAAATCCGAACGAAAGATCCGCTCAATCAATAATATCATCTGCACTCTCCTCACCCACGCTTCCCTACCCACCAACTTTTGGCACCATGCGCTTCAGCTCGCCACCTACCTCTTAAACATCTTACCCCACAAAACCAAAAATCACCACACACCCACCTTCCTCCTCTATCGTAAGCACCCCTCCTATTCCCATCTCCGCACCTTCGGGTGTCTTTGTTATCCTCGCATCCTTTCTACCACAATTCACAAATTAGAAAACCGCTTCTCAGCTTGCGTCTTTCTTGGTTACCCTTCTAATCATATGGGGTACAAGTGCCTTGAGCTCTCCACAAATAAAATCATCGTTTCTCGCCATGTTGTTTTCGATGAACACGTTTTTCCGTTTCGGGATCTCCAAAAATTCCCTCCCTCCTATTCGTTCCTTGATGCTGGTATCCATCCTGCTCACTGGGAATCCTTCACATCCTCTCATGTTCTCCCCACCAACCCACCAGCCGGTGCCCACTCACCCTCTCCTCCGTCCTCGCCATCCAGCCCACCATCCAGCCCCACCCACTCCCCTAACGACCCACCGACCCATTCCCCTACTCCATCAGCGTCTTCGACACCTGACTCCCCACCCTCCGATGCCTCCTCTTCTTCTACCCCATCACCGACGCCTACCCAACCCACCCATCGGACCATGACCACTCAGTCCATGGTTGGAACCTCCAAACCCAAGATTATTTTTGATCTTCACACATCCCTTGCCCCGGTACCACTTCCCAAAAATGCTCCCGAAGCCCTTTCTTTACCCTTGTGGAACCGTGCCATGACCGATGAGTTTAATGCTCTTATCGATAATAATACTTGGGAGCTGGTACCTCGTACATCAGATATGAACATTATTCGTTGCATGTGAATTTTAAACATAAACTTAACTCTAATGGGTCTCTTGAGCGCTATAAGGCGCGTCTAGTTTATGATGGCAGGTCTCAGCAAGTCGGGGTGGATTGTGACGAGACATTCAGTCCGGTTGTTAAACCGGCCACGATTCTGATTGTTCTGTCCCTCGCATTAGCCAACGGGTGGGATATTAATCAATTGGACGTTAAAAACGCGTTCCTCCATGAAACGCTAAAGGAGACTATGTTTATGCATCAACCGGCCGGTTTTAGGGATTCTGCCTTCCCTCATCATGTGTGTTGCCTTAAAAAGTCGTTATATGGTTTAAAACAGCCCCCGCTGGGCATGGTACCAGCGTTTCCCGTATTATGTCACCACTATCGGCTCCATCCACAGTTCGTCTGATCATTCCTTGTTTATTTATCGACATGGCAGAGACACGACTTATTTGCTTCTTTATGTCGACGATATTATCTTTACAGCTTCTTCTTCTACACTCAAGCCCACCATTATGGATCGTCTGTTTTCTAAATTTGCTATTAAGGATCTTGCCCCCTCACTTATTTCTTGGGCATCTCTATTAAACAGAATTCTACGGGTATGTTTCTTTCCCAGCACTCTTATGCTTCTGATATCCTCTCTTGCGCTAAGATGACTGATTGCAACCCGGTTTCGACTCCTGTTGATACCGCCGGGAAACTTAGCGCCACTTCTGGGGAACCTTTTGACGATCCAACCACATATCGTCGCCTCATCGGTGCTTTGCAGTATCTTACATTTACCCGGCCCGACATTGCTTATGCGGTTCAGCAGGTTTGCATGTATATGCATGCCCCTCGCACAACTCATTTCCTTGCCCTCAAACGCATACTCAGGTACAATATGGGCACGTTATCTTTTGGTCTCTACCTTCAAAAACAGTCTCTCACTTCCTTAGTGGCCTAAACAGACGCGAATTGGGTTGGGTGTCCGGATACTCATCGTTCGACATCCGGTTATTGTGTGTATTTCGGGGACAACCTCGTTTCTTGGTCATCTAAGAGACAATCGACAGTGTCTCGCTCTAGTGCAGAGGCCGAATACAGAGGGGTAGCACACGTGGTTGCTGACTTATGTTGGATTCGCAATTTATTATTAGAACTGGGTCATTCTCCTAGGCGCACGTCTTTGGTTTATTGTGACAACGTTAGCGCTATTTACATGTCTGGGAACCCGGTTCAGCACCAACGTACCAAACACATTGAGATAGACATTCTTATTGTTCGGGATCAAGTGAAGAAGGGCTTAGTTCGTATTCTGCATGTTCCCTCATGATACCAGTTTGCCGATATCTTCACTAAAGGCTTGCCCCGGGCGTTATTTCTCGATTTCAGATCCAATCTAAGCATTCGTCCACCTCCTCCTTAGACTGAGGGAGTATATTAGACTAGATAGCCACACTTGTAATTATTATATAGATTAGGGTGTAATCTATAATTGTAAACATTATAAATACCATTGTGAATACAAGGAGAGGCAACCTTTGAAATTTATCAATAATGTTGTTACCCATGACAGGTTGCGAGCATAGACAGTACGGGTAACCTGGGCCACCCATCAAACTATTGTATGGTAATTATAATAAAACTGTAATTAGATAATTGTTACAGGGTAAATACTCGACCACATAATGAAACGCATAAGTATGCTCAAAAACCACAGGTCCCAATACCCGATGGGAAATACCCAATAGATATCCAACGAGTAATACTTGATTGATACTTGACGGGTTTTGGGCTGAATATGTGACAAGATTTTATAACAATGTATAGGCTTTGAATTAACCAAACCCGTTTTATTGTAATCTCTACCTACACCTTTTGGGTGTATTGGTTTTGTAAATGAGAAGACAACTTGACATTTGAGCTAGTTTATGTGGGAACAATCTAAGGATGGTGACCTCCTTGAAAGTATCCACTAAACGGCCAAAATGAAATCCATAAGCTACTTACATACAAAATAGGGCAAATTAGTAGGAACGAGAGTTCGGGTGTTACAATAAGAAAAGTAGGGGTGGCTCAATGATTTTGGAGGCCCAAGACCAAAGGGAAAATCGGCCCCTTCTTCAATTGTTATTTTTTTTCAATGAAGAAAAAAAAATGGGTTTGTTAACATATGCCAAAATGGCAAAATAGATTGGTTAAACAGAAAAAAAATGATTCGCTTAAAACATACCAAACGATAGGTCAAAATACATCCTACTCTTGGTAAGTCATATAACCAAACGTTATATTAGTATAAAATATGATAAAGGATTTTGATTTAAATTGGTTTTATCAATTAAATTTGCAAAGAAATTCAGAATAGAAAAAGAAGGGAAATAGTATAAAAATCAGGTTTTTGTAAGCATCGAACATTGGTCCTTAGTGTAGATCGGAAAAGGGAAACCGGATGATCTAGGTTAAGTTTTGTTTAGAGGCTGACATTTTCCCTTTATTATATATGGATAGTGTAGCTATATAATTTTTATAAAATTAAGGCTCTAAAATTTTGGAGGCCTAAGGTTCGAGTCTTTTTTCTAATACCATTGAGCCAGCCCTGAACAAAAGCAACACAACTTACCATTAGGGTACTCTATGGAACCGTCGATTAAGATGAACTTTGCATCAAGGAGTTTCTGGTTTAGATCATTTAGTGTGGTATTAAGACGTGAGTTAAATAACGCAATCGCACTATTAACCGAATCCACACATGTGTTCATGCCAAACTCGGTCATGATCGCCGGTGTACAACCCAAGTAACCGGCTGGAAAGATCCCAAACATTCTGGCTCCAGTTTTATACAAATCCTGCGGACAGAGCATGTTAAATTTGCTTTTCGCTACATTCATATAAAACAACAATATTCGTCCTTGGGTCTTGAAGACGAACCTGAAGCTGTCGAGAGTATTGTTCGATAAGAAGATCCGCATATTGTTCGGGTGTATATACGCTACTCGTGGTATAGTATTTGGGAACAAAGTAGTTGTTAATATAGTCATTGTTTCCCATCTCAACGGTGTATAAACACTTGTTTAGGTACTTTTGTGTTTCAACGATGCTTCCCTTTCCAATCAAGAAGGTGAGTTGTAAAATCGTGAACAAATGATTTACTATTTGCTTATCCATACTTATTCGTCCACCCTAACAAACAATCGTCGTCACTTCTTAATTAGCAAATAATCGAGAAGTTCAAGAATAATAAAAATCCGTTTTCAATGAGACAATAAGATAGTTAAATAATATGTTTCACAACTAAAAAGGTTTATGATACAAATGTTGATATTTTAGTATAATTGGATTAATTATAGATCGATACGTCTTCTAATTTATATTGGTTGGGTTCGGTGGTGCGGGGTAGTGCACACCCGTATCGATAAGGTTAGGGGGATCCAAGGGGCAATGCCCCCTTGGTGGGGGTTCGGGGGCAGCGCCCCCTGAGAGAGCGGGGTCCAAGGGGCAGCAGCCCCTGGCGGGGTCCAAGGGCAGAGCCCCTGGCTGGGGTCGAGCTAAATCGTATAGCAGTTATCCTAAATAACTGCATCAGATTTTATTTCGGCACGAAATGACATTAATGAAATTCGAGAGACTAATTGTACTGCAAAATCGTATAGCATTTATCCTAAATAACTGCATATACGCTCCTCTGGTTATTACGTATGATCACATCAAAAAATTCTGGTTCGGTTCTTCTTCACGATCAAAAAATTTCTTGAATTCGAAAAGATCTACAGATCGTATCCGATTGAAATCTTGTATCTGATTGAAATCTTGAGCGAACCCTCGAGATTTTCAGTCCGAAAGTGAATCACGCTTTCTGAAGTTTCCAAGCATTCTAATTTCTAACAAAATCCCATAAGCATTTACCTCTAAGGACATATGTAATGGTTGCACCGTAAGGTGCGATGATGTCCAGTTGGCCGTGGTGGAGTGTGGTGCCACCGTTGGGTGGCATGTGGCGTCGCAAGAAGAAGATCGTGTGCGGGCACCGTCTTCCGCTGTCTTCTTTGCACCAGCTAGCCAATCATGAGATGACACGCGGTCATCTTCTTGAATCAAACTCTCTCTCTCTCTCTCTCTCTCTCTCTCTCTCTGATTTAACACAGCAACAAGCACTCACTCACGGACATTCCTAATTTCTGATGTAATTTCCGAATATGATACACAATGTTAATCAAAGCCAAACACACCATTGAGTTCCTCTCATGATCACGAACACAACAAGGCTTGGTTTGTTCACTGAAGCTCACTGACTCGAAAACCCGCAAATCCCGAAGAGCTCGATCTAGCGATCAACTGTTGATCACTAACACTGTTCTGGATTGCTAGCTCACCGGATTGAAGATCTTGAAGGTGGGTTTAGGTTTGTAGAAAAATGCGATGGAGACAGAGCGCTCACCGGATTGAAGATCTTGAAGGTGGGTTTTTGTTTGTGGAAAAACAAGTTGGTAACCCGCCCTCGCTTTGCGGCGGGCCACCCATTTACCAGTCAGTTTAAGTCAAAAATATTTTAGTGTATTCAAAGTATAAAATTATAAGGAAGTCGTGGCTAAAATCGAAAACTGTTAAAGTATAATAATAAAAGAAAGTAGAAAAATTAAGAAGTTTAAAACGTAAAAGTCTAAAAGTTTCATGGTGAAAGTATAAAACTATAAAAGTATACTAAAAAATGAAAGTAGAAAAGTTAAGGGGTATAAACGTAAAAGTATAAAAAACTATAAAAAAACTTGTGGTTAACGTCGAAAACTCTAACTTAAAAGAAAAATAAAATAAAAACAAAAGTGAAAAACTTAAGGGTATAAAACGTAACCAAAGTAGAAACTATAAAAAAGTCGTGTTCAAAACTATGGGACATAAAACGTAAAAGTCTAAAAGTTTCGTGGTCAAGGTATAAAACTATAAAAAAGTTGTGGCCAAAGTCGAAAATTCTAAAAGTATATTAAAAAAGAAAGTACAAAAGTTAAGGGGTTTAAAACGTAAAAGTCTAAAAGTTTCGTGGTCAAAGTATAAAACTATAAAAAGTATATTAGAAACGAAAGTATAAAAGTTAAGGGGTATAAAACATAAAACTCTAAAAGTTACGTAGTCAAAGTATTAATTTAAAGAGTTATAGTGGCCAAAGTATAAAAAAGAAAAAAGAAAGACGTGGACCAAAGGTGTAAAAATTGTGAAAATCTTTGTGGTCAAAATAGAGAAACTAAAACTCTTGAAGGCTTAAGTGATTAAAAGTGAAAATTTTGTGGCCTAAACAAAATAAATCAAAAAACATATGGCCTAAACAAAAGAAATAAAAAAAAATCACTATTCCTTATCAAATTCACTTGTTATATATATAATGAGATGGAAAGAGGGAGTATGGATGAAGAAATGTAATATTTTTTTATTTTATAAAAATGTATTTTTATTTGTGTTTAATAAAATAATATTAAAAATAAAAGTGAGATGTTGAAAAGTGAGGAGAAGATATTAAACTTTAAAAGTAAAAGAAATACGGGGTGATGATGTGGCGATGGCTTTTGACAGGAAAAAAAGTGATGAGAGGATATTGTGAATACCCTTAACAAATATAGCATAGTCACATATTGATATATTATTATTGTTACATTACATATATAAACAAAAACTAAATTTTCGAGAAGTTGTAACATCCCAAAATTTGATAATACGTAAAGACTACATGATTAATGTAATAGATACATATGATATATGTATTACATAGCTAAATGTGGTAAAGTATGTAGAAAATGCATGTTTGCCCATTACCGGGTAATAAACTGATAAAAGATAGCATTTGCATGAATGGTACACGTATTGATAAGGAAATGAGGTATATGCGTGTTTTATATCAAATATAATTGATATATATGATGCTAACGTAGTTAAACGTTAATATGATAGAATTAGAGGATAACCGAGAGAATATGGCTTTACGTGATTACGTTATATTGAATACATGTGTAATATGTTTGGATAGCATGGATGCATGTGAAATATTCATTTGATGAATACATACATGGAGATACATGTTTAATTAGTTAAACGTGTAAAAGTGCATGTTAAATAGTTAACGGAAAACTAAAAGGGCTAAAAGCGTAATTTATGTAAAGTTATAAATACTTGTGGATATTATACGTGTTTATAACTATTATGAGTATCCAGAGGCTTATAAAGTATTAGAAATATATCCTAATATGTTTTGGAACATAAAATGATAAGGTATGTAAAGTTAGAGGGGCTAAAACATAAGTTTGTGGAAAATATAAATAAATATATAAAAATATATACGTATGTATATATATGATCAAACGTATCCCGAACCTTAGAAAATGTTATAAATATGTCCCATAACGTTTTGGTACATTAAATAACAAAATAATAAAAGTTCAGGGGGTAAAAAGTGCATTTGATAAGAGTTCAAGGACCAAAAGTGTAAAATACAAAATCTGGCCGGAAATGGAGTGGCTCGCGTATCGCGAGCCACGACCCTTGGCATGGCGCGATACACGAGGGGGTTTTCGACATCAGCTTTGATCTTGGTTCGTTTTTGGCCACGTTTGTTAGCTTTCTTCGCACGAATTTGATCCATACGCGTCGTTTTGGCTAGATTACTCACCATAACAGGTGTTAGGGGTCTTAGGCGCCTCTGATACATATAAATAGTCATCTAATTCATCCAATACAACTCGCAAATTCACAAAATCTTCCTATAAAACCCCTATTCTGGCCGAGATCTTCATAGGAGCAATTCTCTCAAACGGTGAAGAATTTGGATCCGGATTTCTGCAGTCGAGCATTATTTGGTATGATCTAAAATAACCTCTTTTAGTTTTTTCTAATTCGATCTCTAAGTATGGTTTCTAAAAATATATAATAGCTAGGGTTCTTGAGCTTGTTTTGCTAAAATCGGGTGATCGGGTGGGAATTAGGGTCTGAATTTTTGTAGGTAATCCTAAAATAATGTATTTTAAGAAATCCCTAAGTTTATTTCATATTTGGAAAAGGTTTGGCAAGGGTTTTGTAAACGGGTCAAAATTAGGATTTTCATAACGTTGTTCTGCCCCAATTGAGTAAATGGTGTTGAATTAAGCTTTGATATCTTTAAGGATATTATAAAATGTTATAATGGATAATAACCTAAGTTGGTTTGAAAAGAAAATGAGTTTTGATAAAGAAATGAGAAAAACGGGAAATTAGGGTTTGTAAATATGATTATTTAATATAAAATAATCCGAAGGGTATGGGTACTTGATTTTTGGTATGGTAACATGTTTATATTTAATAATAAACATAGATGAGTTTAAAATGGGTTAAAAACAAAGTATTAAAGATACCGAGTTAATCGGATATTTAGAAGTTCGTGAAGATCGGAAGGGTAAGCGCCTGTACTCTGGGGTTTCTGGCAAAGTGGGGGTGTCGCTTAAATCCCAAATGGGAACTAGCATACCTCACTGGGCGATCCCGGAGTGAGCGTTTACTTATAGGAATGCGCGTCTTTATATTATCGTTAAAAGAAAAGGGTAACTGCCTAAAGGGCATTTGGGTCATTTTGACCTTTAAAAAAGAGATAAACTTAATAATTGAATATTATTAAAATAATAAGATATTAAAA
Source organism: Deinandra increscens subsp. villosa (assembly GCA_039602395.1). NCBI lineage: Eukaryota > Viridiplantae > Streptophyta > Magnoliopsida > Asterales > Asteraceae > Deinandra > Deinandra increscens. The sequence continues at coordinate 23,656 of JBCNJP010001521.1, read as the reverse complement.
TAAACATAGGACATGTTTATTGTATAAAACCTTGCGTTAACGCCATACGATACGCAAATTAGGTTAAATCGGGAATCGTAGCAGGAGTTATGTCCAAGTAACCGGTTAAAGAAATAAGGTGAGTTCTATGAGCCCACTCTTAAATGTTTTTAATGTTTTTGGGCTGATATACATACAAATGTTATAAGATGAATTTAAATGATTTATAACTGAAATGTTGTCTATCTAAATTGTTAGAATGTTAAACTGTTATATTGTCTTTGAGGGAATATATATTAACTGTTAAGGTCTTAATTGTTAAATGGATATATATATATATATATATATATATATATATATATATATGTTAATTTGTTAAATTGTTGATTGGATTGATATATACATGAACTGTTATGGAAATGCATTAAAATGCATATACGTGAAATATCTTGAATTGATAAACTGTTAGAAAGTTTTTGTTATATATAGATAAATATATATATATATATATATATATATATATATATATATATATGATATGTTATGAAAATGATGTTAAATCATTATTACGTGTTAATTATAATGACTATGATATGATATGTGCTATGTTTGCTTTGAACTTAAATATTCAAGTGATAAAGGAATTATTAGTAAACAATATAGTGAATATGTATGATTATATGAGAACATGTGATGCATTTGCTTTATTATTATGTGGTGGATACGCCGCTGGTACTTCCTATATATATACATAATAATATTAGTTACCCGGTATATCAGAAGTGTGGAGGATACGCCACTGGTAGATCCTGTATACATACACCAATGGTAAATTGGGGGGGGGGGGGGTCCACTTGTTGCAGCATATGAAGACATTATCGTTGTTTACTAGTAACCCTAAGTCACTTGGGTATTTAACTAGGGGCGGGTAGTAGTACATGGGAAGTTAGGAAGTAGTGTTACTCAATGGGGTTAGAGATCACTATAAATAGGAAGGGGGAGAAAGCAACTGTCCGTTATAGGGAATACTCTAGAAGGGTAAACTCGGCAGTTAGCAAATAGGGGCAAATAAAGCGACTGTCTGTTATAGGGAATATTTTAGAAGGGTAAACTCGGCAGTTAGCAAATAGGGGGAAATAAAGCGACTGTCCGTTATAGGGAATGCTCTAGAAGGGTAAACTCGACAGTTAGCAAATAGGGGGAAGCGGGGCGACTGTCCGTTAAAGGGAATGCCCTAGAAGGGTAAACTCGGCAGTTAGCAAGAAGGGTATCTCTGCTTATACATTAGCAGGGTTTACTTGGTAATAGACGTTGGGGTTGTAGGAAGGGATAGTGGGGTAGATGGTTTTATAGGGGGTATTTCTTGATAAGGAATACTACGTGTTTGTATAATTGTGATATATATTATACTTGATAAATGTATGTGAAAAATGGATCTTGCAGGTCTTAAGGTTTTGAACCTCACGTCGAGGTAAAACTTTTAAAATATAGAACTCACCAGCGTAAGCTGACATTTTCCAAAATATGTATGTATGTCAGGTCAGAATGAGGCTTCGACTAGTTATGAGAAGGTGGGTTAAATAGAAATTTGAAATTTCCGCTGCTTAGTTGTCTCTGTTATTACCTTGTGTTCATGAGTAAATCCAATTAGTAACCTCTTCTGAATGCCAAGTCTGAGAGTGGACGTCACATAAATAAATTATAATATTTTATTCCAAAAACTAAATGCTGTGGAAATAAATTATAATATTTTATTACAAAGTGAATAAATGTTACTTTTTATTGTTTTTGGCAATATCTTAGTGATAAGTGAATGAACTATAATATTTTATTCGTTTTTAATTAATTATTGTTATTTATAATATATCTTATAATATATCCCATTATTATTTATAAAACTTAATACTATTAAATCCTATTATAATAATATATTAACTTTTTTCTATGTATAATTACCTATATATTATTGAGAAGGTCAACAAAGAAACAAGTCTGTTTGTTTGCTTTTTTTGTTGACTTTTATTTACAATATATACATTGTTTAACGATTTTAAAACAAGCGGAGATCCTGGCCCAGTGGTAGGGTGTTATGTTTTCCATAATGGGGGTCTCGTGTTCCAAACCTCTAATGGCCGTTTTTTCCTTCTTTTCCCAGATTCGTGTTTTTTAGTTATAATCTTTGTTTAACGATACTTATATCAATCGACAGACTGGCGTAGTGGTATTTTGTTGCCGTTTATAGCGGGTGATCCAGGTTCGAGCTAGGAATCCTTTTTTCTAATTCGTTTGGGATTTCCCCCTTTTTTCTGTTTTTTTTTAAAGTGTAGTCATGAACGTTGTTGCAAATGAATTTTTGAAACCGTTTTTAACATGTTATAAATAAACTTTTGAAACCGTTTTTAGATTGTAGTCATGAACGAACAACCATTTTTTAAGTTTTTTTACCTTCCTTTGTTGAGTAACATTTTGGTAAACGTCAACGACTATGATCACCGCAATACTCAGTAATGCTTTTCATGTTCATAGTTGCGCCCGCCGCAAAGCGCGGGTGGCTCTAAACCTAGTTATAGTTTATTTTCTTGTTGTTCTTCTACTGTTTTTTACCTTTTTTGTTTTGTCTGAATAATTTCCGTAAAACGATTGTTGTTTTGGTGTAACAAAGTTTTTGGTCATTATACGTTCTTTTATTTTAGTCTTCATTATGTAGTATTATAGCTATTTAACTATTTTTTACTCGTGACATCCCTGCAGGCCGTGGCAACGCGCGGTGGCTATAACTAGTTGTTGATATTATTATTATTATTATTATTATTATTATTATTATTTATTGTTTTATTCTTTATTGTTAGCTTTAAAAAATGAAATAAAGTTGTGGGAGGGACGATATGAGTTGGAGATTATTTAATGCTCAACCGTTAGCGTTTTCTCTTTCTAAGTGGTTGAGGTGAACGTATCCAAATATACGAAAAGTAGAGAGGTTATGGCTCAAGTATCATATCAGATAAAAAAAAATAGAGAATTTAAGGTTGGGTCAAGAGGTTTTCTCCTGAGAGCTGAGGTTGTTATTTTGGTCCCATATTCGATAAATAAAAATGATTGGATAAATCAATAGCCCATTAGTAATTCAAATTTACGATTCAACAAGTTAATGCTCAACCACTTACCACAGATTTGCTACTAATGGTGTACTGGTGGGTAGTTAGTTATGCATACACGTATTATCTATATATATCCATAAGAAAGGCTATAACACTAGGTAGAGTGGTCGGTAACCTACGAATCAAAAAGTGATCTTGATACTAACCGACTTTGTCCCAATTGGTACTGCCGATAAGGGATGACCCGGGTTTTTTGGATTCGAGTCCTAAAATTATCGGTTTTACGTTAAAACTTAAGTGGGGGTGGTTCTTCTAGCGGATGCGTCAGACTGAGTGTTCTGGGTTACCCACACGGACTATGTTCATAGCGTATAAACACCGACTATCTCATGTGGTTACCCGATGGTGGCCTGATTAACGTCTAATTTGCCGTTCAAAAAAAAAGAAAGTGATCGGCCTGGACAAAATTCAAAACTTTGTTTGATCGGAATTTAAACAATAAACATAGCCAGCAACTTCACTTCTACGTATTACAAGAACAAATTCAATTATTATTATTGTGTGTAAATACAATGCATGAGGGTCAGTTCAAAAAAAAAAAAAAAAAAAAAAACAAACTCACCGACTCAAAACTAGAAACTCCAAAATAAAGACTTACGTAAACTACTAAACATTAATTAATAAACTAACAAATAATATTTCATGTCAAATCAAGATTAATCATCGATCTCATTCAGACGACTTTTATTGTATGAGTTTATTTAAAAAAGAGAGCTAGTGAGATTCATTGATGTGGCTGATGGATTAAAATTTCAACGAATAAAACTAGCTTGAAAATCTACAAAGTGATTATGTAAAGGGAAAAAGACGAAAATAACCCATTTAATCAAGTTTGGGACGAAAATAGCTTCATGAAATTTTCCCCCAATTTTTAGCCCTACCTTAACGGTCGCTAACGACCTCCATTTAAACAAAAAACGACCGTTCCTGATGACCAACCACTGTGCGACATGTGTCCACCACGGTCGTTAATACGTTGGAAAGGTCGTCGACGACCGTCGTTTTCCGTCAAACGACCATGGTCGTTGGCGACCACACACGTAGTCGACGGTCGTTTGACGGAAAACGACGGTCGTCGACGACCTTTCCAACGTATTAACGACCATGGTGGACACATGTCGTACCGTGGTTGGTCATCAGGAACGGTCGTTTTGGGTTTAAATGGAGGTCGTTAGCGACCGTTAAGGTAGGGCTAAAAGTTGGGAAAAAATTTCATGGGACTATTTTCGTCCTAAACTTGGTCAAAGGGGCTATTTTCGTCTTTTTTCCTTGTGTAAAAACATATATAACACTACAAAAAACATTAAAAGTGCGAATTCTCTTGGGTTCAAGTCGTACATGTGATAAAAAAATAAATAGGGGTCTAGGTTGACCAGGGGGTTTTCTCACCTATGGTGAGTTTCCTCCTGATAAGGAATGGTAATGATCGGGTTGGTAGGTAATGGCCTCGTCAGTGATCCAAATATACCGTTAAAAAAATATATATCACTATCAATTAATAATTCGGCTATCAAGACAGAAAATGTACCAAATGTTGTGCAGTTTCATCTCGAATACCCGCGGCTCCAGACGCATAATTTACCCCGTTTAAGATATCACCTCCTTTTGCGGTGGCAAAAGGCGGGATGAAATTATCAAACCCAAGTAGTTGAGCTGCAGTGGCGGATTCAGAAACTTTGATCAGCGGGGGCAAAAAAAAAAGTCAGATCAAAATGAGTTGGGTCAGGTCGGTTCAAAATGAGCGGTTAAAATCTTATGAACCGAGTCGGTTTAAAATGGGTCTGTCAAAACGAGTTGAGTTGGAACAAGTAAACACAAGTCGGCACAAATATATAGGGTAAGAACACTTCATTCTTAGTATACAGTGTACACTATCAATATTTGTTTACTAAATGACTAATGATATATATTGATCACACATAATAAAATTATCTAAACAAACAATAATATCTTATAAGTAAAAAATAAAATTAAAACAGAGAGCGCTTATCAATTAATTCACTAAACCAATAATAAAACATATTAGATATATAAAAGTTTTAATTAGTTGTAAATATAAGATAACTTGAGTTTTGACTAATATTTAAAAATCTTAATTAGTTGTAAATATAAGGTAACTTGAGGTTTTAGTCAAGGGTTGTTTTAAAATCAAATACAACTAAAAGGTTTAAATTGTAACTTTTGGTTATCTAAAAGGTTCGTTTGAAAATTTTCTTTTAACTTTTCAAATCACCCGCATATTTCTTACTTTTGTAATTCCCAATACATTTTAATATTTTTTATATTCATCATCTTCTTCATTCATTTAACCCTTCTCTCTATTTAACTTCCATAACTTCCATGGTTTCTCACTACAAATTAGAAAAAATCTTTATTTCAGATATGATAGATCTAAAATTACGTTGGGGCCTTGTGAGTTTCATTCTCTTCTAAAGGGGCCTGTTAAAAAAGAAGATGGGGGCTTTGTCTATTTAGAAACAAATTGGACTTCATTTTATACTGTCGGGTCTAACCTCAGCGGGGGCCTTTCCCCCCTCTGAGGTGTACATGAATCCGCCCCTGTTGAGCTGTATAAAACAAACAGATAATTGATAAACTAATAACACAATATCAAGATAACATACTTCTATACATGTTACACATGAGAATTAAATATACCAATAACATCAGCACTATTCCGGCCATTGGAAAACCGGCCGGTTGGGCCGTCTGCGAAGTCAATCCCATACGGTGGAAAGTCAACTTTCGCTTCGGTTAGAAGGTGGTTGTTGTTGCCGTTATCCATTAAAGAATCACCAAATATGAAGTAACAAGGGACTTGAGGGTCGCCATTGGCTAGTAAAAGTGTAGTTGTGAACATCAAAAACAACAAGTTTGTTGTGGTAGCCATAATGCCTACAATGGAGTTAGTTAGGGTGGTGATCTAAGCTTCCAAGAGTGGTCATATTTGTAGATAAATATGTCACCTAACTTTTTTAATTTTCTAGGGTTTAGCCATCAGTTATAGAAATGTGTATAATGTGATTCATAGAAAGAAAATGAGATTTAAAGAAAATGAGATTTTAATCGCTACTAGAAAATGCCTATTTTTTGCTACAGAAATTTCCTACGAATTTTTTTGTATCAGAAAAAAAGACCCAATTCCGATACATTTATAACATAAACCTAAATTTTGTGACAAAGTTTTTAACACAAATACGACACGAAAAAAAATCAAAATTTCATCATAAAAACGTCGCAATTTCCGACACATTTGCGACACATAGTATGTTTATATTATCAATATAAGTATGCATAGAAAATGTATAGCATAACTTATATTTTTTTTTTATTTTTCTTCGTTTATTAGTTATATGTATGTGTACGCTATATACGAATATTGGTAATGTTGCGACAAACTTGCGACACAAGTGATAAAATATCTTAGTTTGTTTATAAATGTGTTGGAAATGTGTCGTAAAACTTATATTTTTATTTACTTTGCTTAGTAGTTATATTTATATATTCCAGAATACGTATAAATATCTTAGTTTCTTTACTGGAGCTATGTTAACACCTTATGGTCGTATCTTGACCATGTACAATGAACCGTTCTTCTGATCACTATCAACTACCAGTTTCCTTGTGAGTTGTGACTACATTCCACTATTCACCATCAAATTTAACCAAATCACCCTATTTATCCAATTGTCCATCATAACTAAGCTCTTTCTTCAGACTTGGAACAACCATCACGTTCTTCAAGGTCCATTTAGCTCCTATTGGATTTTTAATGTCAACATCCGCCCCCCATGCTCGTTACATCAAGAACTTGATTGTTTGCTCGTCGTACGCTCCTAGAGTTACCAATTTTAGATTCTTCAAACATACACTGAGTTACATGAAACGATGCACTGAAATCCATTACCAATTTTAGATTCTTCATAACATCTGGATATGTTAAAGTATTGATTATATTTGCATTGACCAGTGTACCCCACACTATCAGACATACTCAGATATGCATTGCTTGTCACATTTTTGTGATTTCATTTGTGACTTTGATCACATAATGATTGTATTCATGATATAGTCAACTGTGTTCCATGAAAAAAGAAATAAGAACGTTAAATCGTCTACCTTAAGGTCGATCTTTCGATACGCTGATAAGGCCTCAGATTTAACAAAATAAGAAAATAAAACAAGTTGAAATTGTATAACTCAACAACAATCAGGTCGGTCTTGTGGACACGCAAAGAAAGTCCGATAAGTTATACGAAACACCAAAGAAAATAAAGCAGACTGTCAAACGAACAACAATCAGGTCGGCCTTGTGAGCACGCAGAGAAAGTCTGATTGTTTAACAAAATAAAGAAAATCAAACAACTTTAAATCTTTGCAAAATGAACACATGTATACACAGTGACTTCTCATTTTCGTTTTTACATATCTTTTTCTTGATATATCTTGAGATATGCATCAAGATGTTGTCCACTAGATCAAGCATCAGATTTAGTGTATATCACATTTGAATACTTTCTGATTTGCCGAGCCTACCTTGCACATCGATCAAATGGTCTTATGGCTTTTTCATATATTTTATCCATGAGTAAGACGATGTCAGCCAATGTACCATCATTTCCCAATCATGTCGGATACAATTTCTCATTTTTCAATGTTTTTGGCTTTTTGCATTTTTCAATGTTTTTGACTTTTTCAAATTTCTCCCCCTAGAAATGACAACTCTATTTATAGATTTTCATTTTTACTATTTGAAAAACAAGACACTATTTTTGTAGTTTTGCAAAAACAACCCCCCCCCCCCTCAGAATGAAACGGAGTGTAAAAAAATGAAAAATTGATCAACCAACACGAATACGTTCGAATAAGCATTTTTTTTTGAAAATCAGAGTGATTTTGAAATTCAGATTAAATTATCACAGATATTCCACAATCAGCAATTTTGCAATCCCCGAAAGATCTTCCTGAAATACCTGCTTGACACCACAAAAAACATTAGTTGCTCTGGGATCGACCCGATTCAATAGCGTCGGGTCGCCCAGTGTCTTCCACAAAGTCATCGTTGGCCTTGGAAACAACCTTTGGTTTCCAAATTTGTGAAGTTTTGAATTTTTGATCAGAACCTGAATCAGATTCAACCGACGTACTTGATTTAGACCAAGACGATTTACAAGTTGATTTAATCTTTGGGGACCATGGTTCATAAAAAAATCGACCTTTGTTATCCACATATTTGGCAGTGTTATGGATATATGCAGTCGTCGGACAATCAACAGCAAGATGTCCCAGTTGACGACATACATAACAAAGTCTTTCTCTAAAAATGTTTGAAAATTGTTTTGATTTTAGAAAACCAGATGAATACTCAGAATCAAAACTATCAAAGAAACCATCAGAAGAGTCATACCTAGGAGATGAACTCCTTGATGATGATGATCTTCCAGAATAATAAAAAACTTCTTTCTGAGACGGTGATTTCTTTGCAACTTTAGCTTTAACAACCTTTTCAGCCTGCACTGGTTTCTTAGCTTGAATTGGTTCTGCCTTCACTTCATAACCCAAACCTTTGTGTTTGAATCCTTGATTCTTTGAAGAATTGGAATAAGAACCCGAAGCTTCTCTTGCATTCGCTTCACTAGTAAATTTGGCTTTGATATCTTTCAAGTTGTTCTTCTCAATCAAAACTTTTTCTTTTTCAGTGGCAAATGAAGAACTTGAAGCAACCTTATCAAACACATTTTCATTTTCCAATAAAACAAATTTTGAAACAAATTTTGGAGCTTCACCTAAAGGCTTTTCTTTCTTCTTAGACTTAGACTTGTTCTTCTTGGGTGGAGTGGCAAATTTTGAATAATCATTCAACTTAGCTTTCGGATCAATTGGAGCAGAAGTAACTTCAATTAAATCCACTGGTTGAGGAACCAGATGAACATCATCCTTTTGAGAATTCTCCTCACTCTTATCCTGCTTATACAAGAAATTCAGCAATGTTGGTGACAAATTGCAGTTCTTCACTTGCCTTTTCAACTCCAAAATTTCCAATTGTAAGTCGTTAATCTTCCGTTGAGCCTCAAACACCTCTTTTTGTGACTTGATGAACTTTGCATTGAGATCATCATATTCATAAGTTTGTAGCTTTCGGATCTCACATTCAGCAAACAACTCTTCAAGAACACTTTCTCTCTTTTTCTTATATATCTCAACATCCTTAGTCAATACCTCATTCTTGTCCCGATAAAGAACATTCTCATCTTGAAGCATAGAAATTTTGTTTTGAAGCTTCTCAACAGTAGCAACAGTTTCAGCAATAAGAGCATTAGCCTTCTCATACTTTTGTTGAACCGGATAACTCTTCTCAAAATCTTGAATAGCATCTAAAGCTTCAGCTTTGGCTTTCTCACATTCTTCAGCCAATTTAACCTTATCTTTCAAAACATCTGCATGAATATGAACCAATTCATAATATTTCTTCTGAAATCATCCAACTCTTTCTTGAGCACAACAATTTCTTCAGTTGATGTTTGAAGACGTTGTTCAAATGTGCAAATGTTTTGTGTAATTTTACACATTCAACACATTTAGACTCCTCAACTTTTGAACTATCAGAAACCTTTGGTAAAACTTCTTGGACCAATGATTCACTTGAATAAGAATCAGAATCAGTCAGAAAGCTATCATCATCATCATGACGAGCAGTCATAGCCATGGTAATTGGAGCAATTTTCCTTTTAGCCTCAGAATCTACATTCCAAGTAAATTCATCTGGATGCCAATACACCTCATTTAATCCCTCATTAAAAGAAACATCTTCTTCTTCACTCTTAGAATTTTCACTTGGTGAATGAAAAACCATATGAGCATGTTGAACAGACTTCAGCTTATTTCCAATTGAACTCGGACATTCTCTTGCAAAGTGACCATATACAGAACACTTATAACACTTAACCTTAGATTTGTCCAATCCAACTTTACCAACCTGATTCAACCTTTTCTTGCCAGTTCTATTGAAAAATTTATTCGTTCTTCGAACCAGCATAACATATTGCCAGTTTAAATCCATCTCTTCCAAATGATCATAATCAATTTGATCGTAATCTTCATTTGCTAGCTCAGCATTATTAACAGCACCGGTGATAACACCAAAATACGAAGATATCAATGCCGACATTAAAGCATTATAATCATCGGTGATTTGAGCAGATAATGCATTTTGAGTTGAAGAACTTGGAATAGAAACATTGCAACCAGCAGAATAACTAGGTGTTTTAGATTTACCTACAATGAATGCTGTAGGAGGTACAAAATTAAGAATATTAGATTTTCCAGCATTCATGGTAGAATCATTATCACCAAAATGCACAGCAGGATTCTGAATTTGTGCAGGAAGTGATTTATTCACCAGCAACTCCATATCTCTAGCTTGAATTCTTTGAATTAAATCATTGAAAGATAATCGTGGATATTCTTTATCATGGGTGATCATCATCACATAATTCTCCCACTTCTCTGGCAAAGCTTCTAGAATCTTTTCTTTCATATCAGCTTCTTCCTTCGAGAGACTTACCAAACGCATTTCACTTATCAAGTGAGCGAATCGTGCAATCGGATTTGGAATGGATTCTTTCTGATAATGCTTGAAACTATCAAATTCCTTCTTTAAAACTTTTTGATGAATCTTCTTGTACTGATCATTACCTTCACATCTCTTTTCCAACGCTCCCACAAACTCTTTGATGTGTAGTTACCAGAAAATTGATGCAGTAATTCTTTGGGCAAGGCCATCGTCAAAGTACCATAAGCTTTCTTTTCAGCTTGATAAGCTTTCTTTTGTTCAGATGACACCTTTCTTTGCAAAATGGGTTCACCAGTTTCATCCTTTGGATAAACATATTGCTCAGTAAACGCCAACCACATATCAATGTCATTTGTATCAACGTAAGCCTCAAATCATTTAACGCAACTATGATAATCTTCCAATCTGAGCAATTTAGGAACTTTCTGACTTGTTCTAATTTCATTATCATAGTTCATCATCGTTTGCATCGTAGCTTGAACCGAATTTTGAATAGCTGCGAACGCTTGAAAATCGGACATTTTGAAAACTTTGGTTACTGTTCACTCCGAACTTTGTCCGAATTACGTCTAAGCTTAAACTCGCTGAACTCCCTCCGAACCTGTCCTTCGGACAATCAAACAACACCTGGACCGAACTTGTGCCGAAAGGTGACCGAACTCTGTCCGAAAGACGACCGAACTCTCTCCTAACCTCACCGAACTCTCACTGAAACAATAGAAAGACCGAACTTTGTCCGAACCTCGAGTTCGGAGCGGTTACTCTGAAGTTGTCCGAACCTCAGACGGGACTAAGCTCACTCGACACCATTTTCTCGATTTTCAGTGTTTTTGACTGGAATTTTCGACAGGAATTCAAATAAACTCGATAGAAACGATCTAGAAACAAATTTTTTTTACAAGAAGCACACTCGTGATGATCAAACGAACTAAAACACGATACTCATTAATGCAAAAATTTGAATTTCGACTCCAAACTCCGAAAAACAATGATTTCCGACCAGTAGAGCAAACCAAATGCTCTGATACCACTTGAAAATGCGTGATCGTATGGATCTTCTACTTAGTCGCAATGAAATCAATGTAATACGAGTAAAACACAATGAGTAAATACAAGTAAGACTTGTATTAACCACAGAGAGAACCACAGAGTACACTTAGAAGATATAACCAAGAAGTTTTTTCAACTGAACATAAGACACATAATTATACATGCTAAAACCCACTGGTCCGAACCTCCAGTTCGGCCAAAGTTCGGTGGGTCCGAACCTGGACTTCGGCCAAGGTTTGGCCAGAACCTATCTTGCACAAACAGTCTTGTATTCGATACTTCACATAACGATCAGGAACCATGTATCAACAAGGGTTAATTCGTGTAACCTGTATCACTCATGAAATCTAATCAAAGAATGGTTTAAGATAATCTGTAGCAGCAAACCACATCATCAGCGGACAAAGTATATTAGCGAACCACGATCAGCCAATGGACCAAATGCTCTCGCGAACCATTTTGGTTCGACAGGCGAACCATTGGTTCAACCTAGTAACCGCCACAAACCATGAATGGTTCACCCGATGAGGATGACGGTTCGTCCGATGAATATGACGGTTCGGTGGATGAGTATTCTAGTTCGGCTGATGAGCACCCTCGTTTAGCGGATGAAGATATACTAGCGAACCATTCACCACCGACCAGCGAACCAACACTCGAAATCACCAATTTCACTCCAAGTTCGTAATTTTATCGAATTCCTTCACTCAATCACTTCTGATAGGTGCGAAAATGACTCAAGAAAACTCATCTAAACAAAATCTGATCAAAACCTCACTGAATCTCATCTAATCACTCTTTTAACGTCTCTAAAAGTGAATAAAAACAAAGGATAGGATCTGGAAAAGAGCCAACAGCTCTGATACCAACTAAAAAACAATGTAAGGATTGTTTCCAGATCAATAAAAGATAGAGACGGGAGTTTTTCATTTAATTAGTGTCGAATGCTTACAACCGAATGAGTATACATCGTTTAAAGCACTGGAGGAGGTTGGACAGAACCTCCCCTCTCAACTCGAGACCAGATCAGAGCAAATAAGAAAAACTTGAAGATGATCAACTAACTAATCATATTAATAGGACCTGTCCAGCAAACCAGTAAGCTGACTAACCATTGGTTCGCTGGGTCTAGCGAACCAATGGTTCCCTGGTTGGTTAGTTGACATCCACACATACATTTAAACACAAGTCTGTTAATCTATTCGAACAGTAACGACCACACCAGGAACATGCTCTAACAGATTCCCCCTTGGACGTTACCGTCGAATGCTAATCTTCACACTTTGCAATCTATCAGTCAAATCTGCTACTGCTTGATCTCACAATTTTCAACAAATTCCCTTGCGACTGGACTTCAGGAATGCATGACCCTTTCGTTATCTTCTGACCACAACCAATAAGGTTCCCCCTCGGATAAAGCACATACATCTGTTCGGAACTGGCTTAAGATAAAGGTGCACTTCATCAGTCATGTTAGTGCATATATGGTTCGTCATGTGAAGTATCTGAACAAGAGGAGAATTACAAAAGATGCTGCAGGCGAAGTGACACACGAACCTACGCGAAGTGGCACCCGAAGTGACACTTCGTCTCTACCCGAAGTGACCCGAAGTGGCACTTCGGATGAGATCCAGTTTGGGTAGTTCTTCAAGTGTATAAATAGATTTAGTTCTTTGGAATTCAGTAGCAATTGAGAGATAGAGAGAGACCAGATCTTAAATGTGCTTTTGAGAGTGTTTCTCTGTTTGAGCTTTATTGAGAGTTTGTAATTGAGTCTTTGTGATTTCAGTAAACAAACTTTATATTTACATCTCGTTCTCATTCATACGATCAAACAAACCTCTAGTAAGTCATCTAATTACTTCAAAGGACATACAACGAAAATCAACTGCACCAGTAGAAATAGATCATATCTTCTGACAAAAGTATCCCATCTTCATGAATAGTAATGAACCAAAATCTTCATGAAAACCAACACATAAAAAATTAACAACCACATAAATTCCCCTTCAATCCCAATGTATCAGCAGTCAAAGAATATTAGGCCTGTGATCTCAGTATCTCATAACGAGAATCTCACGACTCAAGAGAGTATATAACAGAGAGTTCCAATCCATAACTGAAAATCCTGAATACAACCGCTTGCATAAAAACCTCAATACATAACCACTTTCACAAAGACATTGAAATTTCCATTAGAAAATCACCATTAATACTCCCGACATGATTGCCTGCCATTGAAAATTCACCTTTGAAACCTATGCCATTCTTCCCCTAAAAAAGTGAGATATTCAATACGATTCCAAGACCGCAAGCATCCATATTGTGAAATGATAACCTCAAGTGACTCGTAATGGAATCTTGAATTAACTTTTATTCATCGGTTGTGTAGAAAGAGAATTCTCTGACAAACGTTCGAAAGTAATCACACTCCAGTTTTTGAAATCATGCCCATCATCATAAACATTTTTTAATCCATGCCCATCATAACAAACTGTGAGTACCCACAATCATATCTCTGAAGTTCGACATACAACTCATGACAAGTACCAGAATCTGGCACCCCAAAACTTTAAATGCAAAAACAGAGGTCTTAGAAATGGAATTTGGGGGTCGAAACGGATGATACTGGCTATAAGGCCTGTAAAAGCGTAGACCTCGTCGAGACGGTCGTTTTGGCTAGTATTAGGCCTCGTAACTCAAAACATAGCAAGTTACGTCCATTTTAGTGAAACAACCAAAGATCACATTTTCCTTCGAAAACTAATCAAAATGTAAAGTTACTGAATCAAGGGGTAATTCGGGTAACTTGTATCACTCATGAAATCCAATCAAAGGATGGTTTAAGATAATCTCTAGCAGCGAACCACAACATCAGCGGACTAAGTATATCAGCGAACCAAGATCAGTAGCGGACCAAAAGCTCCAACGAACCATTTTGGTTCGACAGGCGAACCATTAGTTCGGCCTAGTAATTGCCACGAACCATGAATGGTTCACCCGATGAAGATGACGATGAATATGACGGTTCAGCGGACGAGTTTTCTGGCTCGGCGGATCGCGACACTTTAAATGCCGGGTCAGGACATCTAATACCCAACAATCTCCCACTTGGACTGATCGCGACACTTTAGCGTTGTAGTCAGAGGCACTCTAGCTATGCATGGCTACACCAACCGATTTCGACACTTTAAGTCGACAGCCAAAGTATATTTGATTGTAAAGCAAGCAGATAGAGGACTTATGGTAACCGTTGTCATATGTTCCTTTCTGTTCTAGACATGGATGAATAATGAGACATGGACTCTCATGTAATTGATTCATCGACTACATTCTCGTTATCCGATTCGAAGTGTACCAATCAAACACACAGTAAGTTTGGGTGAGGCCTCACACTTTACAATTGGAATCAACGAGGGCGCCTTTATGTCTATCTATTGCCGAAGCAATAGTACAAAATCCCAGCTTGAGGCATACAACTCTCACTGAACTTTAGATCCATTCCCAAAAGTAGCCCTATTGTAGGAAGTTACGCTAAAATGAGAAACTACAATCAAAGAACAGTCTGTAGTAAATGAGAGTTCTAGTATACGCCTCAGGTATAAGGAAATATTAGAGCATACCATTAATCAAGCAATCAAAGCTTCCATGATTGAATTGCTTGATGCGAGTTACGTCTAACGTCATTCTCTAATGAGGTCTGTGACTTTAAACGTTACCCCTTTAAGGTTCAAAATCAGAATAGTCTTGATTTAAAGACGTTCCCACGTCTCTAATCGACTACGGACATTTAGAACAATATCAACAACTTCAGGGATGATTAAACGTATTAACATCGAACACAGTTATGAAATTCCATATTGCATTTACCGATGGAATATGAATAGTATTGATAACTGTTATATGTTCGTACACCCAAATACTAAATCAAAACATGTCTTTAGCTAATCTAAGCCATATCGCTTATCTGTGATGATTATGAGTCTCGTGAGTGATGGGCTTTATAAAGGGATCAGCTAAGTTTTGATCTGTGTTTACTTTGCATATCTTTATTTCATTTCTTTCAACTACTTCTCTTATGCAGTGAAATTTCCTTAGAATGTGATTGGCCTTCTCATGAGACCTCTTTGGCTTGATCAATAGTGCCTGTGTTATCGCACATCATATCGATTGGTTTCTTGATGCTTGGAACCACATCGAGATCTGTGATGAACTTATTCATCCATACTGCTTCCTTGGTAGCTTCTGAGGCGGCTATGTATTCAGATTCAGTAGTGGAATCAGCCACCACTGGCTCTTTGGAACTACACCACGAAACAGCTCCTCCATTGAGGGTGACTACATATCCGGACTACGAGCGAGAGTCATCTTGTGACATCCCACATTGATGGGGAGGAGAACTAAACATTGCTTTATAAGGGTGTGGATAACTCCCCCTACCAAGACCCGTTTTAAATCTGTGAGGGTCGGATGTTTGAGGGCATGCCGGCTGCCAAAGCGGACAATATCTTGGTTGCGACGGGCCTGGGCTGTTACAGATGGTATCAGAGCCGGTCGTCGGCTGGTGTGCCAGCGAGGACGCTGGACCCCTAAGGGGGGTGGATTGTGACATCCCACATCGGTGGGGAGGAGAACTAAACACTGATTTATAAGGGTGTGGATACCTCCCCTACCAAGACGCGTTTTAAATCCGTGAGGGGCGGATGTTTGAGGGCATGCCGGCTGCCAAAGCGGACAATATCTTGGTTGCGATGGGCCTGGGCTATTACACATCTCAGTCAGTCTGAAAACTAGCATCGTGTAACACCTTACAGCGAGCTTATCAGTTCCTCCATATTCCAAAAACATCTCACTTGTGTTTCTCAGGTATTTCAGGATGTTCTTTACAGCAGTCCAGTGAGCTAGACTGGGACTCTGTTGGTATCGACTTGTCAGGCTCAGTGCAAACGAGACATCCGGTCGAGTGCAGAGCATGGCGTACATAATTGAGCCTATAGCAGACACAAATGGGATCGAAGCCATTTGGTTGATCTCCTTCTCCATTTGAGGAGATTGAGATTTGTTCAAGACAGCACCCATTGTCATAGGAACGAATTCTTTCTTGGAGTTGCTCATGTTGAACCGTGATATAACCTTGTCAATGTACTTTGACTGAGACCCAGAAGCCGCTTCAATCAATCTCTGTGAATTTTAATTCCCAGAATATAAGCGGCTTCCCTAAGATCATTCATAACGAAACAAGATGATAGCCATATCTTAACCTCGTTAAGCATGGGGATGTTATTTCCTATGATCAGTATATCATCCACATACAATATGAGGAATGATATAGCGCTCCCACTTGCCTTTCTATAAACACACGGTTCATCTTCATTTTGGGCAAAGCCAAACTCCTTGACTTTCTGGTCAAAGCGAAAATTCCACCTTCGAGATGCTTGTTTAAGTCCATAAATGGACCTATTCAGCTTGCAAACCCTATTTGGATATTTAGGATCGACAAAACCATCAAGCTGAACCATGTAGACATCCTCAGAGAGTTATCCATTCAGAAAAGCGGTTTTGACATCCATTTGTCATATCTCATAGTCATGGTATGCGGCTATGACAAGCAATATCCTGATCGATTTGATCATGGCCATGGGCGAGAAAGTTTCTTCATAGTCAATCCCTTGGGTTTGAGTGAAACCTTTCGTAACAAGCCGTGCCTTATAGGTTTGCACATTTCCATGCATGTCATTTTTTTTAAAAGATCCACTTGCTCCCTACTGCACGAGAACTGGGGGGGGGGGGGGTAGCTCAATCAAGTCACATACTTGATTATCACACATGGATTGCATCTCGGCGCTCATGGCCTCAAGCCATTTGTCAAATTCAAGATCTGACACAACAGATTTGTAATTAGTAGGTTCGTCATCAGAGTCAGCTACTAACAGGACAACGGAAGCTTCTAGATTCCAAAGGTATCTATCAGGTTCTCTGTGTGTCCTTTCGCTCCTGCGAACGCTTGTGTTTTGGTATGATGGTGCGACAACCATTTGTCCCCCAGACCCAGCGACCGTCTCATGGTTTTGTGTTTCTCGAATTTCTTCGAGATCCACTGGATCACTATTTGTTCCTCTGTTGAGAAACTTTTTCTCAAGGAAATTACCTTTCCTTTTGATAGAAACATGGTTTCCATCAGGATGGTAAACGTGATAGCCAGTATTACAATAGTATCCGATGAAACTTACTTTTTCACCTCGAGGATCGAGCTTGTTGTCAGATTCGCTAGTGACATACGCTTCGCATCCCCAAACCCTGAGGTAAGAAATATTAGGAGAAGAATTATGCCATATCTCATATGGGGTCTTATCCTCTTTCTTGGTCGGTGCCAGATTTATCAGGCGAGCGGTGGTCAAGAGAGCATAACTCTAAAAGGAATGGGACAAGGTAGTCCTGCACATCATCGATCGAACCATGTTCAACAAGGTTCGATTTCCTTTCACTAACACCATTCAACTGTGGCGTATTGGGAGGAGTGGGTTGTGAAATAATTCCACAAGCCTTGAGATGATCAAGGAATTCGTTGCTAAGATACTCACCACCTGTATCTGATCGAAGTATCTTAATAGTTCGATTTAGTTGATTCTCTACTTCCTTTTGAAACTCTTTGAACTTGTCAAAAGTTTTGTGCTTACGTTTCATTAGATAGACATAAGCATATCTGCTATAGTCATCTATGAAAGAAACGAAGTAGCGTTCACGATTTCTCGTTTCGGTCCGAAAGGGTCCACACACATCAGTGTGTATCAATCCTAACAGCCTTCAGCCCGTTCACCAACATGGGTGAAGGGTGACTTGGTCAGTTTACCAGATAAGCATGATTCGCATTCGCCGAAGGTATCTGCATAAGTGGATTCGAGAATCCATGTAGTTTGAAGCTTCTTGGTGCGAGCCTTGCTTATGTGACCTAGTCGATGATGCCACAACGAGGAATCGTTATCAACTTTGTTTCGTTTAGAAACATGATAGAGTTGATCGTGCGTTTGAACAATTATCTCATGTATACCATGTCGAGGTTTAGCATCGAGGTTTAGCCTCGAAATAAAAGATATCGTTATAGTATGTAAAAATGGGATTTCCATTAAACTTGTACTTAAAACCTTGTTCAAACAGGGAAGAGACAAAAATAATGTTTCTGGACAATCCAGTAGCATATAGACAGTTATCTAGAGTAACTACAAGACCGGTAGGACATGTAAAAGAATATATGCCGGTAGCCAAGACCGGGACTCTTTTGCAATTACCAACGATGAGCTCCATACCGCCTTGTTCTATCTTCTTCCACTTTTCAGGTTCCTGCAAAACATTAACAATGTGGAAACCACATCCAGTATCAAATACCCATGTATTGGACGAAACAGTGAAAAGTTCAATAACATTTATTGACATACCTGATGAGCAACCCTTACCGCGGTTTCTAGTCATCTTGATCTTAGCAAGGTAGATGGAGCAGTTACGTTTCCAGTGGCCCATCTGATTACATTCAAAGCATTGGCGTTCCTAAGGAGGAGGCGCTGATGGTTTCTTGCCCTTGGTCTCTTTAACCTTGTTCTTGGACTTGGTTATACCTATATCAGCAACTTTGAGTACAGCCGGTGTGGACCTGATCTTGACATTTGGAAATAATGTCAAAACCTCATCTAATGTCTGAGCCGAGCAGTTTACCGCATGTAAGCGATAATGCTCGTGTAAAGATCCGAGTAGTACAACCAAATCCATCCCCCCGGGAATGGAGTAGCCGAGGTCAATCAGACTGTCGCGATACCCCTTCATCATCATGACATGATCATAGGCAGAGGAATTAGGTGACATATGGCAGTTCATAAAATGTTGAAGTGCCTTACATCGTTCACCTCTCTGGCTCAACTCAAATAAATCTTTGAGTTTTCTCATGATCTCATACGCTCCCATATCGGTAAAATTATACCGAAAATCCGATGTCATGCTAGATTAACATAAGCTCAGTGACTTCCCGAGATTCATCACTGTGCTTTTGGATTTCCATCCGCGAGCGGTCATTTAGCAAGTAAGCCGGCAAGCTCGGGATGGGTCGGTCAAGAACATACAGCTTTCCAAAAAGCCTCAAGATGTTCCTCAGGAGGGTTTGCCATGACAAGAAGTTCGTCTCAGTGAATGGGTCAAGAGATACCATTGAACTTAGAGGAATTGTGTTTTCAATAGCATTCTGAAATAATGCAAAGTAATTTTAAATTAGTATTTTCGGTGTAAACCATTTTCTTATATAAATTGGTAAGATTTATTTAATAAGAAAATTGAGAATTCAATTAGATGATTTTACTTGAGACCGCCAAATGAGCCTCATGAGCAAACTCGTGTAACCAAATTGACAACGGTTGTCAATCGCGAAGTCTCAGTCGCGACTCTCGTTTATGAGGGCGCATAATACAATAGATATATTTTGCGATACGTTTAGCCTCATCCATGCCCACTTTGTCTATATACATTCATAGTGCGGTGTTGAAATACTCCAACACTACAAACATACATAAAGAAAGTGATAGTAATTCCAAATGGTCAATGTGGCTGGCACGGTGTTGAAATACTCCAATGCCCCCACCCTGGAAGGTACCCTCGGCACCAAGTACGGTGTTAAAATACTCCAACACTGATGCTCCGGTCAATATGTTCCAAGTTATACTTGATTTTGGACGGCATGAACTATCAATTTTTATTTACCGGATAAAGATATTAAAACCATTAATATTTAGTGATCGTTAGACACAAACGATGAACACTATCATCACTCGGGATAATTATTTTAAATCACCTATTTAAAATATATAAGTGTCATGAATGGTCAATTATGTGTCAACAGCATAATGACATGGTTTTGCTAGAGCCATTTAGCAAGACCATTAGGGACATGACAATATTAAACGGTGAACAACCACAATGAAGGCAACTTCGTGCGTTCCTGGATCCGGTTCAGCTCCCACTAGCCTTCAGACTCCCTTTTGGCGAGTGTCCGATCTTTGGTCTTGGTTTTTATAAAATTAAAATTTACTAACAACTTAGTAAACCTAGCTCTACAAAATTTTGAATCCCGAAAACAACGGGTCCACCAAAACCATATAAAGATACAATTATGCCAACAATTGGGCCAATCAGAGAAAAATAAAACGCGCCAAAACATACAATCATGTATTAAAATTAAAGGGGTCGTCCGTAACACACAATTAATTTAAAAGAATTAGACAAGTAATTTTGTTCGCGATTTGGAAACGAATTGAAATTGCGAACCACTGGTTATGAAAAGACCGGTTCAGATTTCCGTGCGGTGATCGTGGATCTGATACCACTGTTAGGGTTTTACAGTGGGTATCTGGGTTGCCCGTTTTAGTTTTTACCGGATAAATTAAAACGGGTCAATTAATCAGATTAATTGCACAACGGAAAATAAGTTTTACAACGCCAATATATTAAAACCGTAGACAGGATCTGATCACTGTGTATGCGTAAATACTGAAAAATAAACTAACTAATTAATTTAATTATCTAAGCAAGTTAGATATACCTGATGGGTTTTGTTAGGGTTTATCAAAGTTTATTAACCTCTTAATAAGTAAAACGCGACGGAAAACAAAACATTCTCAAAGTTATGATATGTTCAAAAACCGAATTTTAACCTTTAAAGAAAACCCAAAACAAGGGAGGATCCAAATACGAAATTCATGCTATCAAGTAAAACAACCAAATGGTGTTTTAGATATACCTTCTTCCAAGCAAAATGGTGTGAAGAAGATGATGAGGTTGAAAGGAAAGCTTCAAAGGAGAACCCTCAAGGTTGTGATACCCACGAGCTCAAGCAACAAGCACCCTTTTGTTGCTAGGATTCCTTGAAGACCAACTCTTCCTTCTCCTCTTGTTGAATCCGAATCCAACAAGATCTGGGAACCAATTTCCAGATTTCTAATTAGCAAGAAGGTGTTCTTACTTTGAAGGAGAGAGAGAGAACTTGAGTATGAGAGAAGTAAGCATGTAATGAATGACTAGTGTATTAAACAAGGTTGCATGCCTTGTTTAAATAAAAAACACAACCACCCTCTTAATGGGAGGCGGGTGAACGTCCAAGAGGAGAGAGAGAGAGGGGGGAAGCTTTTCAAACCTTTTTAAACTCCCTCTCATGCATCTAGTCCATTTTCTTGTCCACATTCATTGGTCGTGCTTCACTTGACCCATGTAACATGTTACATGTACAAATATGGTATAACATATAAATATGTTTTATGTAACAATTTATTTAACCAATTAAATAATATTGTTGCCATACTTCTCTAATTTAAATCATCCATATGATTTAACACAAGTTCGATTAATTAGAAACCGATTTCTAATTGTCTTCTATAAGTGACATTTATTCATTTGATTATATCTTAAATGAATGTCATATGGGTGTTTGTCTAGTTCGTTATTGGGTATGACCCGACTTGGATCATAACGTATTAGCCACATCAATCTAGTATGTGTCTTGGACAGTTCGAGTCCAACAATACCTTGGCGGAGTCCGAACAACCGTTCAAGACACCGGGGTTCGACGAACTGGCGCGAGGGCAAACGGTAACGCCCGACTCGAACTGGCGAGTCAAGTTTTCAACCGACTTTGAAGACGGGGCCTCGGGCACCATGGGCGGGTTCATCTCATGAACCGGCGGTGGTGGCGGTAACGAAACCGTGCCATGTATCATGGCATTCCAATCAAACGGTTCCACCGTGCTTGACGACGAATCCGTCATAGAGACAATTTCGTTCGGCGTGCGTGGAGGTGGCGGAGGAAGCGGTGTGACGGCGACGACATACAATGGCGCCAGCCACTTAGGTTTTACACTCGGTTCGACGGTGGCGGCACGCGAGGGCTCGAATATCAGCCTCGGTGGCGCAGGTAGGGCGAGAACCACCTCATGGTGGTCCTCGCCGAAGATGTCGGCGACGATGGCAGCACGGGCGGCGGCGGATCTCTCAGCGGCGGCGACGGCTATGGCGGCGTCAGCGGTGGTCTCGAGCTTCATGGCGGCGGAAATCAAACGAGGGTCTCGCTTCACCGTTGCTACGACAAAAAAATTACGAAGGAATGGGTGAGGAGGGTGGCGCCGATTTCGAGAGAGGGAGATGGTGTGTTTGCATGGAGAGGTCGACGCAAAGGAGAGGGAGAGGGAGGAGAAGATCGTAACTAGGGTTTTGCCTCCCCTCCTCCTTATATAATGGTGGTCGCGATGGCCCCCTTGGTTTAACCTAGGCTCTTCATTTTAAGAACATAAGATGAAACCGTTTGTGACTCGTCCATACGACATGTATGGAGTGCTCGAACCATTTCAAAGCGCTCGGTCCTTGCCTTTTGTTGGAACATTTCCTTCAATTGGCATATCATGTCGTATGCCCCATGATTCTCTAAATCCTTTTGAAGCTCGGGGGTCATACTTGCTAGCATGAGGCATGAAACTTGGACGGAGTCCTCGGTGTACTTCACCCAATCGGTATAAGCCTCAATGTCTTCGACATCGGGTTCGTCGGGGATAGGATCGTTCAACACATAAGACTTCTTTTCTTGTTTAAAAACAATTCTCAAGTTGCGGTACCAATCCACAAATTTGTCTTGGTTGAGACGATTCTTGTCTAAGATGGATCTTAGTGATAGGTTATGGACGTTTGTGGCGGGGATGATTTCGTTATTATTGGCCATCTACAAAATTTAACAAAGTTCTATTAAGTATCTTCGATATCGATATAAGCCTTTTAATTTAATTAATACCCTTTTATGTCTCATAGACAATTAATAAATTAAAACCTAGAATCCAACGTTACATTTAAGTTGTGGTTAGGCGACCTTTATCCCACT
>JBCNJP010001519.1:0-65238 GCA_039602395.1 Deinandra increscens subsp. villosa | reverse complement strand
AATCAAGAATCTATAGCATGTGTTATTTGACCTAATGGTATAGGAATGATGATTATATAGCTTAAGTATTTTTAGATTTTAAGTTCAAACTTATTCGAGGGGGATTTCTCAAGTGTATATTTTCTTATTGATGGTGTTTCTGAGTGGGTCAAGTTTAGAGTGTCAAATCCAGTATAGATGGTTGAAATTTCGTCTTAGAAAAGTTCCTCTATATTTGTTAGAGTTAATTACACTTTTCCTCCTGGTGGTTTCTATAAATCATCAGTTTTACAATCCAGTATAGAAAGTTCACTCTATATTTGTTAGAGCTAATTACAGTTTTCCTCCTGGTGGTTTCTATAAATCATCAGTTTTACTCCAATGGTTTATTTTTTGCATTTTCACTCCAAAGGTTTGAAAAAGGTAACAGTTTTTATCCAAGCCACTAACTTCATCATTTTTTCCTGTTAAATAACCCTCACATGCAAAACATGTGATGGGTAATTTGGTAATTTGATAATTTCATTATGAAAAGGTCCTATCATTTTTCATCGACCTCATTGCTCCCACCACCTACATGACAGTGGCTTATAAAGGAATATATAAAGGTACTAATTTTGCAAACAAGAACAGTGGCTATAATGGCTATATAATATAAACAAGGGAAAAAGACGAAACTAGCCGGTTTGATCACGGTTGGACGAGAATAGCCGCTTCGACGGTCGTCCTAGCCGTTCAACCACGGTCGGACGACCGTGAGTTTCCACCAAATCACCGTCTGACACGTATAGGTTTTTGACAGTCGCCCGACCGTGCGATTGGTCGGCACGACCGTCGATACATTCTGTCTGCGACGGTCGGCTCGACCGTCTGACACACTGTCGGGTGCGCCACGTCCGTGGTTTTTATTTTTTTTTAATTCGAAAAAACAAATTATTGAAGGTCGTCCGACCGTCTGGGAACACGGTCGCGGTCGGAGAATCCACGGTCGTCCGACCGTTTAAGAATTAAAATGTTTTTTAATTTTATTTTTATAAACAATAATATATAATATATAATATTCTCATTTTTACACCTATAAATACCATACAAACTTCACACATTACCACATAACTCAAACTCTCTATATTTTTTTAGGTAAATGAGTCGTTCAAGCATGAGTCGTTCTTCCTCATCCAAAACTAGTATTAACAAAAAACACAAGACTTTAATTCTTGATTCAAAGGAGAATGTATGTTGTTTTCATGACATTCCTGCAGTCTCAAGAGTTGCCGGGGATGGTACTACACGTCCAGGTCATGAATTTTTCGGGTGTTCCTTATGGCCTGTAAGTATTAAAATTAATATATTTCAATCTATTCTTAATATATATATATAAATAAACTTCAATCTATTTTTAATTCAGGGTAAATCCGATTGTAATTTTTTCATGTGGAAAGATGATGTTGCATCGTCTCCTGTTGTTGAAGACTTTGAGGCGAAATCAAAATTATTAGCTATGAAAAATCAAGTACTAGAAATGAAGGTTTCAAAACTAGAAGCGGAGAAGATGATGTTGGAGGAAGAAGTCAAAAGTTTGAAACTTAAGTTGTTGAAGTTTTCAAATATAGAAGTAGAAAAAGATGATGCTGGAGGAAGAAGTTAAAAGTTTGAAACTTAAATCAAACGTATCAATCAAGAATTATGTAATTGGGGTGGTCATCGTTTTGATTATGTTTCGGTTTTTATTTTGAGAATAAATGTAGTTTCATTTTCTCTTTATGAAAGAAATTTATGAATTTAGTTAATCTGAATCTTTTTATTAGAATTTAATATTTAATAATATTAAATAAATATGTATAGTTATTAGAAAATTATAAAAAAAAAATTTAATTTTTTTTTGAATAAATAATTTGGCGGGACGACCGTTGACTAGGTCAGGACGACGGTGTTCCTGACGGGGACGACCGTGTATGTTCTGCACGTCCAATCAATTCTTGTACGACGGTCGTGGCGACCGTCCCTGCGGTCGTGTCGACCGTCGGACATGGCATTTTCTACTATAAAATACGAATTTTTGTTGTTCAAATTCTTAAAAACGTTGAGATAATGGAGTTTAACAATGTTGTTGTTTGTTTTGGTGGTAACTGGGAAGAAAGAAGTTGTTCACTCGAGTATGTCCCCTTTAACTGTTTTCGACGTGCGATTAGCGTAAACTCAAACATGCGTTTTTATGAACTCAAATCGTACATTTCTAATCGTTTTCGTCTCTTTAATATTTCACGTATGTCTTATAAAATGTCGACGTATGCTTTTCCAGTTGATATTTATGATGATAATGATGTTTCAATATTTTTAAAAATTGTTCAGCAAAATGTTAAAGAAATTATTTACTTGTACGTTGTTGAATCTTCTATTTCTGGTTGTGATCCAACTAAACCAGCTTCTTCTCATGGGTCAAATCCAAAAAAAAAAGATTTTCTTCCTGATTTAAATTTAGAAAACAACGATTTGGATTTTAAGTATGAAAATAATAATACAGATGAAACATTTCAAATTGATGATACCGAGCATGTTCCTGATACATTCAACAACCAACCCACAAATACTCTTCCATCTTCATCTTCTCATCCTTTTGTTGGAAGAATTTTTAAAAATAAAGAGGAACTCAAATTAGAGCTTTCGTTGCTAGCTATAAAAGAGTGTTTTGAATTCAAGGTTAAAAGATCTAATAGAGAGAGATATGTTGTTGTATGTGTTTCTGACAATTGTCAGTGGGAATTAAGATCAAATGCATATAAGGGTACCGAGGCATTTCATGTTAACCATTTCAACACCGTCCACACATGTTCAAGCACTGAACTTCATCCGAGAAATCGCAATGCGAACAAAAAGGCATTGGGTCACATAATTAAAGAGCAAATAAAGAATTGTAATCGTGTATACCGTGGTGGTGAAATTGTCAAGGACATCAACCAAAGATTTGGGATAAATATATCCTACAAACAAGGAATGCGTGGTAAGAACTACGAATTAGAACTTATTTGTGGATCACCCGCCGAGTCTTTTGCTAAACTCCCATTTTATTTTTATAATCTGGAAAAACTTAATCCGGAAACGGTTACTGATATTTGGTTGGACGAGGAAAGTCGTTTTGAGATGTGTTATGTTGCCCTAGGAGCTGCTGTAAGTAATTTTTTATTATTTTTATTAAACACTAATTATTATAATTTTATTGTTTGCAACTTACTTATAGTTTTATTTTAGATAAGAAGTTTCACCCAACAATTAAGACCAATAATTATAATTGATGGGGCACATCTTAAGGGCCAATTTAAAGGTACAATGTTTATAGCTGTTGGGATGGATGGAAACAATCAGATTTTACCCATCGCCTATGGGTTTGGTAAGAGTGAAAGTGGCGAATGTTGGACGTGGTTTCTATAAAAAATGAGTGAGTCGATTGAAGACAGTCCCAATCTTTTATTTATTTCTGATAGAGCCGCCTCTATTGACCTCGGAATAAGAACCGTTTATCCACGAGCTTTTCACGGGCTTTGTTGTCGTCATCTTGTGGGAAATTTAGGCTTGAAGAGTAAAGTTGCAGAAACCCTATTTTGGCAAACTTGTAAAGCATGGACGCCTGCCGAGTTCAATAGTTGTTTCGAGGCTCTCTGCGAGGGTCGACCCAAGGTTCGCGATATACTTACCGACATTGGTTTTGAAAGATGGGCAAGAGCTTACTCACCGATTAACAGATATGATTTAATGACTTCAAACAGTGCTGAGAGTATGAATGCTTTATCGGTAGACGCCAGAAAATTACCGATCACCAAACTTATTGATTTTTTTATTGACAGCGTGTCGAAATGGTACTACGAAAGGCGTCAGGTTGGAGGTATAATATATATTTATTTGATAAGATAAATTGTTTTACATTAAAGTAAATAATTGTTATTTAAATATTCTTGACATGCTTTTTTTTTATTTATTTATCAGAAAAATATGTTCACTATCTTACAAAAGCAGCGGAGATCATAGTTTCAAGAAGAATTGTGAAAAGCAGGACATTCAGTGTCAGAGGTATAAACGATCACGAATTCGTTGTTGATGACAAGTGCCAACTATGTCGAGTTAATCTACATCAACGAACATGTTGTTGTCGCAAATGGCAACTATCTGGATTGCCATGCACTCATGTCATTGCGGTAACTCGTTTTTTAAAGCAATCTAATTGTTGTCAGTGGGCTTTGAGGTATTTTAGAACCGACGTTTACATTGCGACGTACGCGGAGTCAATATATCCTGTACTTGACGAAGCAAACTGGGAAGTGCCCGAGAATTACGATCCGGTAGGAACACCACATGTAACCAAAAGACAGGCTGGTCGTCCTCGTGAAAATAAACGCATTCCATCTCGAGGTGAAGAAGTATTGCCAACGACGTGTTCTAGATGCCATGCCAGGGGTCATACCCGAGATACTTGTAAAGCCCCGTTACCTTCGTCACAGATGGCTAGTAGTTCAAAAGGGAAGAAAGGTAAAAAACCGACCCTTGTTGACGAAGACAATTTTCGTGATTACGTAGTGGAGACGACCACTCAAAACGAAGAATTTTATCAATCTTACAAGTTGGATGACTTTTAATCCGAATGTTGTATTTTATATGCACTCTATTGACTATGTCAGTTATTTAAGTTACTTTAATATATTAAAGTAGTAGTTAATCTTAAAAAAAAATAGTTAATATAAAAAATTACATTGAGATAAAAAATTTGCCGGACGACCGTTGATTAACACGGGCGACCGTTCTCCTGACGTGGACGACCGTGTATGTCGTACACGTCAAATCAGGCCATGTTAAACGGTCGTGGCGACCGTCTTGGCGGTCGTGTCGACCGTATAAATACGAATTTTTTTTTGGTTGTTATTTGTTTTGGTGGTAACTTGGAAGAAATTTAATCGCTAGAATTAAACTAGTTAATCATACCAAAAGCAAACTAGTTAATCCCAAAATTACAACCATCGAAGTCACAAGTGTTCAAAAACATAATCGAAATCTGTTAAAACACAATCACAACCATCAACCAAACCATTCATCATGTCTCCGGAAACACTTCTTTCGGTCGTTTGTCATTTGATCCTTCATGTAACACCCGATAAGTATTCTCATAACAGTGTTTGGCAAAATTTTCACGCCATTCCATCGCTGCCTGTCCCGCGTCCTCCTCCTGTATCAAGTCCACTCCAACCGTCAGACGCTCCAGATTGATACACACCCATACCCCACAATCTCCTAGCCGAACCGATTGACGAGTAGCTGGGACCATCACACGCTGAAATGGTGGATCTCTGTATGTCGTAAGCAAACGGTATTTATTCTTGATCAACCATTGGGGGAAATAGTTATCCAACTTTGTCAAGCGCATGTTTGACTCGTCTAGATAAACACCCGGTAGACTATAAAAAAACCAACAAAATAGTAGTTAACAATGTATCGATATGATTAAAAAAATATTAGTAAATACCTGTCATAAATAAACATGCTCCAGTTAATTATATCGATGCACACGAGAAACCAATGTTGGCCCGGGATGTTGACCGGCAAATAAAACTACAACAACATAACGGTTAGTTTTAGTAACAATTTAATTAAAAATATATTAAAGAAAGGGAAATGGTTAGCTACTCTTACTAGATCCGCATCGTTGATGTTAGGATAAGGTGGCTTGGCGCTTTTATGATTCCATGAACCATTACTGATTACATTATCAAGAAGGTCGGGGGCCAATATTGTCCACCTTTCGTCATCGGGTTTCCTCTCCAGCAAAACCCGTGTCCAAGTCAGGATATGCTTTAAAATAAAAATAAAATACAAATGTTTATTCTGACCCTTATTTAGTATTTAGGAAATAAAATATTCTACATATTTATTAATTAAATAATATACCTCATTGGTAAGCCAACCGTCCATTGATTGCCCAAGTAACCTACTCCAGAAAATGTCGGTAAAGGCGAATCTCGGATTAACGGTGCTATAATGCCACAGATCTTCCGTATTCATCAGCTTATCTGCAGCTTCCCGACTCCAAACGTATTTTTGTTTGCCACCAACCGGGTGGCACACAAAGGGGCTCTCCATCACTCTTGATTTCTTTTTCACACGTTTCCCCCTTCCCAAATGCTGAAAAAAAAAATATAAACATTATTATTTTTAATTTATTAATAGAAAAAACGTTTATATATAATAAAAACAATTTTTTAATAACCTCGGATTTCTGAATGATCTGAACAGATGGTTCTGGAGAGTTATGAACTTGAGCACTTGAGGGATCACGAGAAGCATCCATTTGTGGTTGTTGAGGTGTCGAGTACATGTGATTAAGGTTTTCATGACTAGAAGCGGGCTCGTTGAACAACTTTGAACTCTTCTCGATGAATGGGTCGATGCAATCTTGCAAATATTTCTATTAAATAGTTTTAAAAAAATTGGTTAAAAATTAATATAATATCAATAATTATAAAAAATTGGTTAAAATTTGGTGAAAACTAATATAATTTTAATAAAAACAGTAACCTGATAACACTTGTGGTAGGTTTTATTTTCCCGAGCCAACATATCCATCTTCTCCACCAACTGTTGGAATTGTTCCGTACTCAGAGTCACCGTGTTCTGGGAAGGCACGTTTCCATGAGATGATCCTTCACCAAATTTCGCGTTTTCTTCCTCAGGATTTGTACCAACAAATTGATTAACATATTTTTGCTGAAGATTGATGTCGTTTTGAAACTCAGCAGTTTGCGCCTGATTCATCGTTCGAGCTGTCAAATTCTTTTTTGCCTCGGAGTTGATGTACCGTGCACTGGATACGAACCAGTCACTGCTAGCTTCATCTACTGTTGGCATAATCTGAATTGGAAAGTCTTCTCTAACCTAATATTACAAAAATAGAATAAATAAAATTAAATGTCATAAATATAAAAATAAGTAAAACTATAAATTAGTTGACATACCCGTCCAACATTAAAAACTCTCTCAGCATTGCCCGATTGCCTTTTGCTGCTATCTTTCCAACCAATAACGCGTGGCGTTTTGTCCAATAACTTGTAGGTTCGAAATAACGAGGGAAATGACTCGAACACAAACCACTGTAAAATAGATAATCAAATAAATTAAGTAAATAAATTATAAAATATATAATCAAATAAATTAAGTAAATAAATTATTTAATTGAAATTTTCACCTTTGCAATCCAAGCAAAGCCCGTGATTGTGTAGTAGCTTCCGGTGGATCTATCTAGCTTGTTCAGAAGTTTGGGGTAAGTTAAACTCCAAATATAAGACCCCCAATAATAATTATCCCACTCTTTAAAATTATCGACCAAAACAAAGTGCTTCTCCTCAATTGACTTCGTGGACTCGACCCCCATAAACAGTGAATAAAGTAACACCAACAAGCATAGTCGGAAAATGTCGTCCTCGACCATGAGTCTGTTTTCATTCCAACGTTTTACAAAAGCTACTAAATCTTTTAGCGTCACATTTTTCCCAATATTATAAGGTGGGGCCTTTAATTTCTTGAGAAATTCAGATTCGCCTTTGATTTCTTTATTTTCTCCGAATCTAAGCCCGGTAATAAGACAAAACTCTCTCGGACCTAACCGATAAAACTCATCGGGCATGAGTTCGTATCTGATCCCATCAAACTCGGGATCAGGGTTCTCGGGAGCCTGACGCATCAACAGCTGATGGATTAACACTCCATCAATAGTTTCATTTAAAACAAATAACCATTCCGCAAAAACCCCCCTCCTCAACCAACGTTCTCTTCGACCCGCAATATCTTCATTATTTATTATTTCCCTAACGATAGCTATATTCCCCCAATGAAGTCTTAGTTTTGCGGAAGCCTATAACATATAAACAACATAAATTTCGTTTACTAACTAATAATAAAATTGAAGTAATATGTCCTAATTATCCTAACGACATAATAATTAGGCATCTCCTAAAATTATCCTAAACATGATTCAATTAGAATATAATTAGGGAATTATCCAAAACACGAGACAATTAGAATATAATTATCCTAGAATGATTCAAGTATAAAATAAGGATAAAATATATAAATTAAAAAAATCAACATACATTAGGGTTGTCTTTTAGACGGTTGGATTCCATGGGGATCGGCGACGGTGGACGACGGCGGACGACGGTGAACGACGTTGGTTGGATTGCGGTACACGACGGTGGATGATGGCGGTGGACGACGGTAGACACCGGTGGACGACGGTTGACGACGATGTAGACACCCTGTCCCCCTTCTCTTTCAACGCTGATCAACCGCCGTGGACAGCGACGGTAAGCGGTGAAGTCGTGGTGGTCAGCGACGGTAAGCGTTGCAAGTCACGGTGAAGTCGTGGTGGTCAGCGACGGTCAGCGGCTATTGGTGGTCGTGCACGGCGGTGGTCCCTTCTCCTCAACATAAAAAAACCTTTAAAAGTTTAAATAAAAAATATGGAGCGACCGTGGACACGTATGTGAGATAAAAGGCTGCAACGGTCGGGGCGACGGTGGATGCAGTCGTCCGACCGTTCCGCACGAGCCTTTTGATGTGACGGTTTTAAAGGCTGCAACGGTCGGGGCGACGGTAGATGCAGTCGTCCGACCGTGTCGACGTAATTTTTTTTTTTAAATTTTTTTTTTCGTAAAAGTAAATAGGGGAAGTAAATATCACTACCTATAAATATAAACGAGTTATTTGGAACACACCTCCACTATGAGTTGAATTTGGTTTTAAAATGTCTAAGGACGGATATTGTTCACAACCCGTTAAAAAAAACTCAGACTCTATATTTTATAAATGGAGGGTCTCTAAAAAAAATAATCCAGGTTCTACATCTTCCGGTGGTGACGATAATGTCAACACTGAGCCTATCGATCCACGGGTCTATGCACAAGATAAACTTCAGCAAAAACGACGTGTCACGGAAGAAACGAGGAAAATTAAATGGGCAATTCCAGACGATGAGTCTGAAAATTGGTCAAGTGACGTGAAGGAATTTTATCTGAAAGGAGACAAGCCGTATTGTTATTCAGCACTATTCGTGAAGACCAACCTAAAGCTTGACAACAAATTTTGGGGTCCACTGTTGGGCTACGGTATTTTAAAATCAATTGTAAGTTAAGTTTTTCGAAAATTTTATTAATATTTTTTAATTTACATTATTTCATTTTTCAATAACTCTTAAATAATAAAATCTTATAATATTTGAAGCATATCGAAGGTTGGGTAGGAAGACTAATGCATTGGAGACACCGACAAGACAGAGAAATTAACTGGACCATCTTGCCACCGGAATTTTATCAACACTTAATAGACTCTTGTAACAAAAGTGCAATAGCCTATTTATCTGGCAAGTTAAACCCGTTCCCCTCAATCTTCGATGTTCGATACATATACTTTCCAATATGTTTGGAAAATGATGACTGGTCACTTGTAAGTGTTGATCTGGAGAGTTTTGATCTTTTTGTTTACTACACTAATGACATCAACCATGACAAATACCTAAATAAAGTTTTACCTAAGATGAAAAAAATTAACGTTTATCTTACTTATCTGCTGGTGAAACTGGGATACTGGAAAAAAAAGGTAAATCAAGAGAGGTTATTTACTCATGGTGTTAATGACGATTACGCTCAGAGAAAAAGTGACGTTGCAGGAAACGAAGCGGTTTACGTTTGTATGTTACTTGAGCATTTAGTTACCGGTAAACCACTAGATCGGACCGGTGATTTTAAATTGGCTTGTATGGGCTATCGCAGTTTCATGGCCGACACATTTTACTTCTGGAGATGTTTGCCTCGTCCATGTTAGGAAAGTTTTTCGGTTTAGTTTTAAGTACAAGTTATTTTCTATTTTTAATGTACTATATTAGTTTTAAGTTTTAATGTACAAGTTATTTTATAAGCATTTTATTATTGTGACATTCATCTTTTATTTTATTATTCATTGCATATTTTGCCTTGTAAATATATAATCACGAACAAAACGTTTTTCACCACGGGAGGTTTTTCCAGATAATTTTATCATTCCTACAAATTATTTTACACATCTTAAAAATAAAAAAAAACACACACATACTAAAGGTGAACAAACGTTACTACAATAATATGACTGAATTACATTTGAATACAATTAAAACCTCCAGGTTGGATGGTCTTTTAATAACACCCACGCAGAATGATGTTCAAAATGTTTCCCTTCACTGATAAAGTAATTCTGTTTGGTTATGCTTAGAACATCATCGTTGGAATCATGAACAGTGCGTTGGGCGCTGACCTCATTAAAAATATCGTTGAACTTCTTCATCTTGGGCCGCATTTTATTCCAGTGTGACACCAGTTCGTGAACAGAACGCCGTCCCGGACCTAAGTAACGACAGTGTAACATATCACTGATACAATGCCAAAACCTATTACCGTGACGTGGAATGTCATTTTCATCGTAAACTCGGAGCCAACAGAAAGCAAGGTCATCCTCTTCTCGTTGAGACCAGCTTCTTCTCGCAGTCATTGTTGTTAACATAGACAACAAATAACTCAATATATATAGTTGAAGTTTGTGGATCTCACAAAATATTTTAAATTAAAAAATAAAATTAACTTCTATTGAAAGGACGGTGGTGACGATTTAAATATAATATTTAATTTTTTAAAATTTAAATATTTAAATTTTTAATATTTTAAATTTTTAAAATTTTTTTTTTCACGGTGGTGACGATTACCGATATTTGTTATTTATTTTTTAAATTTTTAATTTTTTATGAAATTATTATTATCAGTTATAAATAGGACCATAGAGACCCAAACCATATCTCACTATTCTGACCATGTCAAAAGCTAACAAGCACGAGAAATCACCACCACCTTGTCTACCTGTTGAGAAATCTCCACCACCTTGTCTACCTGTTGAGAAATCACCACCACGAGAGGTTTTTCAAGATAACTTCACCACTCCTACAAAGCCACATGAGGAAAGTTCCATTACTGAAAACTCACCACCCATATTGCCAAAAACGCCACCACATGTACCGTCACCAGATAATGACTACAATGATCCCGAAGAAAACGAGGACCCGGATGTTTTAAAGGATGCTTATAATTACGAGAGTTACTATGATGACGAACCAACGTATCACAACCCGTATGCGGACGAGCACGAATCGGATTCAGAATGGTCAAATGATGACTGCCACTGGAAATGAGCCTCATGTCGTATTTATTAGAACGTTTTATTTATCTCATGTTTATTATGTAACCTTTGTTGTAACGTTTTTATCATGTAAAATTTATCTCATCTTTATTATGTCATCTTTATTAGAACGGTTATTAAGATTTATAAATGTTTATTATTTAATATTTGAAAAATAAACTATTTAAAATGATAATTAATAAAGGGAATGGGACCCTAAATTTACTTTTATAATATTACACCACCACTATAAATATTAGGTAGTGGTGTTGAAAACATTCCACCACCAATCTCACTACCAACTTTGTTTTCAAAATGGCTTCAAGTTCTTTACCCGGTTCACCGTCATCTGGTAGGAAACGTGGGAATGTTTGGACAAAGTCTGAAGAAATTGCGTTAGCTACGGCGTGGGTTAACGTTCGCGTCGAAACCATGCCACGTCAAGACGGTGAGTTTTGGAAACGTGTTACAACACTTTTTCATTTGTTGGTGGAGAGTCAAGAACACTATCGTACGACCGACTCGATCACGTCAAAATGGCGTGATATCAAGCATAAGGTTATAGATTTTAGAGAGGTTTACGAATGCATGCCTAGATGGGTAGGCGAAAATGGTGATAAACGGTTGGAATGGGCACTAAAAGAGTACTCCAAACGTCATAACAGTACGTTTAATTACGTTGAAGTTTGGGGTGTTTTGAAGGACAACCGTACCCTTTAGACGTGTATTGTTATGTTTAATTAACTATGTATTTGCTTTCGTTTTTATTATCTATGTAATCCTTCCGTGTAATGTTATGTTTAATTTACGTTTTAATTCCCTAAATATTTTATTGTATTATCAAAATTATAGGTAAAACTTAACAAGTAACAATAAATATCATTCAAACACCGTAATACAAATTCAATTATATAGATTTTTTTGAATACAATACAATAGTTAATCATACAAATGATAAAATAACGAAATTTAAAGTCCATTTATAAATTAACATTTATATTTTTTAAAATATTAAAATTACAAAGTCAAGCGAAATAATGCATTTAAACATTTTTAAAAAAAAACAAGCTAACAATACGACTCGATACGTATTCAAAACAAATTGTGCGATGTCGCCAAGTTTTTTTTGAAAATAGCGAGATCACATAACTTGATTTTAATACCCATCGAGCCGTAATGTCACGTTGTTTTCTTAAAAAAATATTCAAATGCCTTATTTCGCTGACTTTGTAATTAAATATTTTAAAAATACATACATGTAAACCATAAATAATTTATTTTTTTAAATAAAACACAGTGCTTAAGATAAGCAAAGTGCTTGAAACCTATGTCGGGCCAGAGATAAGAAACGCCACCGGAATCAACAGAATCCTTAACAACTGCTGCTGCTCCTGTTTGATCACCTGGATTACACGAAATTATCAATCCTAATGTACAAGAGATCAAAATATGAGTGGCGAACCCCAACTTCTCCCGACTTAAACGCATTAATTCGCTTGACTTTGAAATTTTGCACTTAGAATTGACCACCACCAAGGATAATAAGATAAAACTTCTTTAAATGAGACTGATATTAAAAACCAAAAGACTGAAGTCGACATTTTTTGTAAA
Organism: Deinandra increscens subsp. villosa; assembly: GCA_039602395.1. Lineage (NCBI taxonomy): Eukaryota > Viridiplantae > Streptophyta > Magnoliopsida > Asterales > Asteraceae > Deinandra > Deinandra increscens. Next base: position 52,416 of record JBCNJP010001519.1, on the reverse strand, counting down.
CGGTATAAGGGGAATATAAATGAGACTGAAGTTGTTTATATAGGGAAGATTAATACGGTAGAAATAAAAAAAAACGTGATTCAATGTTTTTTTTACGGATGTCATCGTGATTGAGGTTCTTTGTACGGTGGACGGTCGTGGCGCCCACAATCACGGTCGCGGCGACCTTGCACGATTAACGATGTATTAATTTTTACTTTATGACAGAACGACGGTCGTGGCGACTGTTGTTGAGGTCGTGGCGACCGTCTTGGTTTTTTTTATAAATAAAATTAAATTAGAGTGTTATAAATACAAAAGACATTAAATTTAAATTTTTTATAAATAAAATTACATTGTACGCATTGCATAGAGTTCATCAACCATAAAACGTCTGAATCTTAAACAGGCTTCTTGTAGATTAACTTCTTCCCACACTATGGACTTATTTTTAACTATCCTTCGTAATAACATACAGATTAACACTCCAGAATCGGATCCTATATGGCCTGCGTTGTAAGGCCACACAGTGTCCCCAGCAAATGGTATTTCTTCGATCTTCGCAAGCCCTGAGTGGTGCCAGTATGATATACGATCAAGAAAATTTAGATAAAAACTTTCAAATTCACAGACAATTCCGAAAATAATCTTATGAATGCACTTTGAATGGCAGGTACTCTGGGAGCAATCATACGGGTGAAATGCAAAGATTTTGAATGTATTCATACAGATCTTCAGCAAAAACCAATTTTCATCATCAATAGATACGGGTAAATAAACCTGAATAACAAAATATGATATTAAAATGTGGGACCATTAATATTAGTATTTATCTAAACAAATAAACTTTACAAATAAAACATTACCGTATCAACCTCCCATAAAGAAGGATATAGGTCATCTGTGCCATCACAATATTTATTAGCATCATTTGATGTTTCAGATATTAGTTTAACAAAATGGGTGGGCAGAATCGTCCAATGGTTCGGACCTTTCGGCAATTCATTCGTTGTTATTATTTGTTCTAAACGCCAAGTCATTAGTCGATATGTCCAGGCAGATACGTGCTATAATATAAAAGAATAAATTTAGGAACAACATTTATATTTAAATATACGTTTTAAATATAAAATAAAGAATGACATACACTTGCTCCTATACGAGGATTTCCATGCAACGCAAGAAGTGAGCCCCAAAATTCTTTCGTAAGTGTATAGGATCCCATGTAAGAAATTGTACAAAACGATGAATCCATACCACTATAAAAGAAGCTTAAAACATTTGGAGCCCAATTTTCTTTACTCTGAAAGTTCCAAACTTGTTTCTCAACAGGTGGTGGAATTTCGTCAATGGTTTCAAATGAGTTAGAAGCAGAATCGGTTTCACGAGTGTTTCTTTTTTTTCGTCTAGATGACATTTTTCCAATTTGATAGAGTTGAATCCATAACTCCTCCTATTTATAGAGTTGAAATAAAGTGAGTAAAAAATAAATAAATTAAATTTTTATTTAAAAAATTAACAAATATATAAAAATACACAACGGTCGGACGACTGTAGACACAGTCGTCGACGACCATATATACCGCGACCGTAGAAAACATGATTTTTAAATTAAAAAAAATATATTTTCCACGGTCGGGACGCCTCCGACAAACGTGTCAGACGGTCGGACCGACCGTGGCAGTAGGAATGTCGGAACGGTCGCTGGGCCCCGGAGAACAGTCGGACGACCATTGACCAAGGGCTTGTCCGACCGTGGAATGCTGAGGTGGCGTTTTTTTATTGGTTTTGGGGTACAGTCGGACGACCGTCGGTGGACGGTGCTAGACGACCGTGGAACCGGCTAGTTTGATCTTTTTTTAAAAAAGTGTGGACATTCTCGTCCAACCGTAGTCAAACCGGCTATTCTCGTCCTTTTCCCAATAAAATATATGCTTTTGTGTATTCGATTGTCCCGATTTATAACCCATTTTAGGAAGTCAGTCAAACCACTTTAAAACCAGTGTCATAAACATAAAAAAACATGTCTAAAAAGATATTCACCGTTGTTTTGACAACTCAAACATGACCAAAAGAAATAAGTCAAACATCATAAACCACCATGCACAAAAGCCATGACTAAGGGGTTGGAGCTGCTTGTGTAGAAGGGCCTGCACTTGAAGAAGGTTGTCCTTTGCATGATCTTTTATTGTGACCCATCTTGTCAAAATGTTGAATTTTTTCCTCAGATGATTTTTTCCTGTTTTTCTTTGGCCTCCCTATTTGTTTATGATATTTGGAGGAATGAAGGTTGTAGGGCACCTAGAAGGGATCCACAAATCTCTGCTATTTGTGGGATCAACAGTATTTTGATATACCTTCTTCCATGTAGACAACCAATAAACCTCAGATACCCAAGTCTCAGGAATGCCAACCTCTAGCCCATTAATAGCCATATCCCAATTAACTGCAACTGCATGCCTACAAGGCATTCCTGTCAGCTCCCACCTCCTACATGAACAAGTTTTTTGTTGTACATCAACAACACCTATAATCAGAGCAAATCAAAATGTACAGAATTATCACTCACCATATATATCAAAATTGGAGAATATTATGAAGAACACCACTTAATCACGTACCGTAAGCATCAATTACATTGAATTGTGCAGATTTATCATCGGAGCCATGAACAAACCAAAGACTAAGCACCATTAGAAGTGTTTATGAAATCGTCAAAGTTGAAAATTTATGAAATCATCGCTGATGAGTGAAGAAGGCGATAGAAGATGATGCGATGGCTTTTCTAGGATGAATGATATTGACGGCTAAAGAAAGGAAACAAGAATGACCTTTTTATGGTGAAATTACTAAATTACCCATCACATGTTTTGCATGTGAGGGTTATTTAACGAGAAAGAAGATGGAGTTAGTAGCTTGGAGGAAAACTGTTACAATTTTTAAACCTTTGGAGTGTAAATGCAAAAACTAAATTATTGGAGTAAAACTGATGATTTATAGAAACCACCTGGAGGAAAACTGTAATTAACTCTATTTATTAATAACAATTTGTTTTTAGTCCATCTCATGATTTAAAAGACAAAGTCTTATTACATATTTCTTTAGTTGGTTTATAACTAGTGTGATACACAGAATAATATAGAATAAACTGAACATAAATATAATAAGTAGATTCTATTACACATGTTTAATAATATACTAGTGAGGTACCCGCGCGTTGCGGCGGGCGACAGTTTATAGCGTGTTATTTGTTTTCTGTTTGTGCGTTCGGCGGCGATGACAATTTAAAACGCGATATCTGTTTCTGTTAGTGCAATGTGGTGCAACGACAATTTATAATGCGGTACATGCACAATCAACCAACGCAGTACTTGTTAATATGTGTTCTTGCGACGCGGTTGAAGGAAAACATTTTAATTCTTTTTTCACTTTGTGCGAACCAAACAAAGGGAATTCATTTCAATTCCATCCTAAATCTCATAGATTTTGTGAAGCGAATAGCCCCTAAGTGCTACGAGTATAAAAATTAATTATTTTTATAGCATGATTTATGCACATATCAATAGTCTTGTAACGGTAAATGCTTAAAATTAGTTTTCTATTAAACATAACCCTTAATTTGACACATCATTGTCCATAAGACATGCTCCTCATTCGGGTTAAGCTCCCGATAAAATAATAAAACATGCTTCAAACGTGTAACAACATTCCAAAGGATCTTTAATTCAAATTACATGATCAATAAAGAATACATGCACCACAATTTACAACGTGATATTCGATTCTATTAGCGCAATGTCGCGGTTGTGACAATTAACTAACACAGTAATTGTTTTTGTTTTCTTTGAGTATATAAATCCTCTCATGATATATTGTATTGTACATCTATTAATTTTTTGATTTGTAGCATCGGTGTAATCTATCCATAATATGAATCTTGATGAAAGTTAATTAAAAATAACCTAAATTAAACCAATAACCGAATAACTAAATTCAAATAACTAAATTCTAATAGGTAGATGAAAAAGTAGCTTTCATGTGAGAAAATGGTACAACTGATATTTTACCTTTTAAAAGGGTTGGTTGTAGACTTGTAGCCTAAAAATGATTTTTTTGTTAAAAACTTTTGTTCTTATTTTATTTTAGTAAGATCATTTATCATTTGAATCTTTATTTGCTTATGTAAGATCTTATATTAAAATATTATATTATATTTTTCCTTTACAAACTTATAAAAGAAAAATGCAAACAACCGTAAAATTTTATTAAATGCATGTCATATATGTAAATAATGTATTTGGTTACACTAAGATATGTGTATATCTAAATAAACGTGTAATGCACCGGAATATATATCATACACCGATATATATTAAACATGAGTAGACTACTGACTTAGTTAAACTATCTAAGGAAATCGAGTAACTAAAATTTGACAAAAAGAATTCTAATCTCCACTTTACAATTAAAATATAACAAATCCAATATGTGAAAATTAGACAAAAGACAAAACGTAAAGATATGATTTGCAATCAAGAAACACAAAGATTTGGTTCTTGAATTCCTTAGATGCACAGCAGTATACTTTGAACCATTATAGCAGCAGCAAAAGCTGCATAAAGAAAATGCAAATTAGTATAAATTATGTTTTGAAATAAAAATAATGCATATTGGTTCATACTTGTGAAGGGAGACATAGGAGTTTTATAAGAAGAATTGATACAGTATCTTTAAAAGAAATGGAAACGTTTAACCTTTATAGCAAAACAGACAACTATAATATCACAATATATATAGAAAACTATAAATGAAATTGCATGAAACAAAAAAATAAAAAAAAACTACAGCCTTAATGCAATCAGCAGCTACAAATTTCATTAAAGGTGCAGGCTTCTTTGCAACCTTAGTATCCTGTATAAGAGACCAAATTGGTAAAAATAACATACATAAATTATGGTTGAACTGAACTATACAGGGATTAAAAGCGACGTTACTTCATCTGAAGCTAACTCGTCAGACTTGGAGGTCAAAGTATCATAGTTACCATTTCTGTGAAGGAATATAAGAGAGAGAAGCGTGTTGACCGGCATTCAGGAATTTAGCATCACTGAAAGCGACTACACCTTGGACAATCCCAATTCGTCATCCCAGTCAAGTTCACTTTTTTTCTGAAAAATTGCAGGCTATTCTTTTGGTGTATAACCTCTGAGCTAGCTCCTCATGCATCTTTCTTTGATTTTTCTTTAACTGTTATCTTGTCCAAGCCGGTTTGATGTCTCTATGTAGTATGGGACTCAAATAAGAAGACAGACCGGGGATTCGGGTTCGTTTGAATTTGCTTCAAGAAAATGCTTGCTGCACAGAAAATGAAGCTAACCATTTAATTTTTCATAACAATTTTAAGAAACAGATTGTTTAACTGAACTTACTTCCACTATATCATCAATTTTTTTACTATCATAGATGGTAAAGGCTTTGTGGTTCCTTTGTGGGCTAACCATTTAATTTTTCTGCCGCAGTTGCTGGTTCCTTTATGGGTTGGTTCAGGGGTGTGTAGATAACATAGAGTATTACTACAGATTCCAAAAATAACAAGCGAATTTCATTGAAACTGAATCAACAAGGCTTAAATCCCAACTTCAGGTGTTTGAACATCATAAAATGGATCTAGTTGCATCAAACTATTTATTATTTGATTGAAAATCCATACCTAGATAGAAGACAGAGATTAACAATCTGCATACCTAAAGCTTGTAAACACAAAGAAGCAGCAGTTAGGAACAATCCCATGTATTATTATTATTTTTGTAAGATTTGTGTAGCAAACTATTTTATCACATATTTTCTAAGTCCATCTTCTTCACATATGAATCATGAAACTCATAACCAAACAGTATCCAAACAACCAAAGCTAGAAAAATCATAGGCAATCATCCATAGTCTTCACAATTAGGGGAAAAAATAAAATCCAATAAAATGAGATAGTGTTGTGGGGAAAACAAAAAAGAAAACATGTTTGAATCAAGCCCTCACCTATTGAATCGTGGATTTTAAGGAAACATATTGGACTGCAAGAAAATTAAAAATTGAGAGCTTACGTCAAGAACAGGGAATCCGGTGGATGTGATAGTCGTCTCCATGCTTCCTTAAGCTGTTTTTCTAAATTAACATCTGTTGCCCCTAACACCTTTTTAAACCAGAAAAATCAATCAATTCGACATCAGTCTCCACGCACCATTCAAACCTCTAATAAAACTTACCGTCAAAACTCAAATGTGATTATAACAGGAAAATTATAATGCACAAATGAACATAAACACCAAACAACCATTATATTATGCGTAACTTCTAGGACACCAACAGCAACCAACCTGTCAAACAAATTCAAAACCAAATAAGAGCATTAAAAAAATTCTATCGAATACACACTAATATTGATATTCTAACATTCTAGCCTTTATTTTTTGTTATTAAAACGGAGTTTATATCAGAAACTGAAAGCTTAATTAGGAAAAACCAACAACTGAAGCACAAAAATGAAAGCAAACAACCCAAAAGAAGATATCAATAGATGCACCACACCATCCAGTGTATCCAAATATTAAATACATAAACCAGATTTACATTGTTGAGTTTGTCGGCTAAAACAATTTTATCAAAAAAATTTAGTTCTCTCCCTTTAAAATTAGTTCTTACATTTAATTAACTTACCAGTTTGAAACTACTATCAAACACAAGTTAGGTAACATCTTTGTTACTGACTGATATGATGTCACAATAATATGAAACCAAACAAACCTATAAAAGCTTACTGTGACCGATTATTGTGAAACAAAAATACAGTTAAGGAAGATTACTAACAGGTCATATATATCACCTGACCAAAACAAGTAGCCAAAATGCTGTAAACAGTCAAAAAATTGAATATACATTTCTATGACTTGTAGAAGAATATTGTTTAAAAAATATTTGTCATTAATGAAAGTATTATTAATAAAATCACCTGGAAAGTTGCAGGGATTGTGCCATCTCCTGCTGCAAACATAGCTACAGCAATGTCCTTGTTTAATAAATAAATCTATTAGAGCAGAAGTATTTTTTAAAACATACATGTGAAAACAAGATGAACTGCTACAAGGTTGAAAACAAAATAGGGATGAAATGGAAGAAACCAATTTCTTACTTTGATTCTCTTTTGCAGCAGATACTGTATAAACCATCGCTGCAACAAACCTACAAATCATGAACAAAAATTAAAGTTCGAGAAAGTAAACTTCAATCAAAACATCCATAAGAAAAGCCAGATTACAAAACTTCAGGATTCAGAAAGAAAGAAATTAGGTAAAATACAGCAGGCAAAAAAACTCCACAGTTGGGACGAACACGGTACGTCTTCGGATTTGTTTTCCGATAACCCAAATCTAGAACTGACTAATCCTTGTTTTGTAGGGCTAAGGATTTCAATTACTCTCCTGGTATATGGCGGTGAGTTCTCGAAGGCTGTGGAACAGAAGCGCGCTGCAACATTAATTAGGGTTGAGGGAGAGAATGAGTTCATCAAAGACGACACACGAAAACGAAATTAGGGAAAAAAGTTACTTGAAATTGAACAAATTGGTGATACGAAATTGGAGCAAAGTTGCCGGCGACGAGAGCTACGTGCTGCGAGAAGAGAGAGAAAGGCCAGTGGGCGGGCAGATGAGTATGTACCTTGATGTCTTGATTTAGATGAAAATGGATTCAAATTTTGAAACCTCATTGAAAATTTTCAGCTCTTTACAAAAACGAGGTTTCCGGGCCCGTAAAGTGTCCGTTTTAGGTCCCGTTTTCCCCAAATTTAGCTATTTTTGAAAGGGATCTTGTACTAGGGTTTTTATGACTAAAAACATCTTTTAAAATCACTTTAGAAGGGGTCAAAGTTTCTGACCTAAATTTGCCCTAATTTATCTATAGTTTCCGGATCTTTTTAGTAGGTTATTTTTATAGATTTAGCCGTCCAAACATATCAATAAGTCATATGGTGCTATCCACAACCTTCTAACATGTTAAAAATTTCGGACCTAGGGTTCCAAGAGTCATAAATTTCGGATCTAGAGGTTTGTTCATAAAACCAAGGCATTTCACACACATACTAGCATATCAACATATGTTTTTCTATAGATCTATACAATGTAGTGTAAGAGAGGTTCAAAATACATGTAATCACTAGTATAAACATGAGGTTTACTAGATCTAACAATAGCATGAACAAACATGTAGGTTATTATCATCATAGAAGAAAATACAAGTTTAATGTCACCATTTTTAACCAAGACTTGATGTAGGAGTGTTAGATGCATGCAAGGGTTTCATCTAACATGAAAATCTAGTAGAAAAGTAAGAAATGTAGTCTACTAACTTGAGAAAATCGTGGAGGAGGGTGGAGAATGATAGATCTTGCTTCCTTGTTGCTCCTTGTAGCTTGAATCTTCAAGTGAACTTGTGTTTGGATGAAGAAAAACTAGAGAGAGAGTAGAGAGAGAGAGGTGCGACGGTTGGGAGAGGGAGAGAGTGAAAGAGTGTGTGTTTGTTCTCTTGTGGAAGTGAAAGTGAATGCTAGGGTTTCCTTTTAAAGAGGTATATATATGATTGCCAAAAGAAAGAAAGGAAAGGGGTTGGTTCAAGTGAGGTGGGGTGGTGGCGGTTTGTGGTTTGGCCGAAAAGGGAGAGGGAACAAGGGGGTGGGGGGGCCGGTTTCTAGGGAGCAAGGAGGAGAGGAGAGAAGGTCAACCAAGAATCTCTTGGTACATGTAGGGTGTAAGTGTAGGGTGGCTTGGATGGTGATGTTGTCTAAGGGAGGTACACATGAATAGTGCATGGCTTAATGATGGGAGATTAGTAGTAGGTTAAGGTAAAGGTGGTGGATTACTACTAATGATGGATACTAATTGTCGGGTGTCGGGTTTTGATCACGAAAGACAATATGATCAAAGGTGACAATTGAACTTGATAATGCATGGAAATGAATATGCATGGAGGATATTAAATCATAGTTGGGAAAAATAAGGGATACAAGTCTTGTTTAAATATAGTTGGTGTTAATTGGTGAAAAAAAACGTTGACGTTAAATGTTTATATAAAAACCTAATGGTTTTTCGTTATAAAAATACTAAACATTTAAAGAGTTTACTACTTGACGTAGTTGATAAATAAATAAATAAACTCAAGCGTTCATTGGATATTTTTACGTCGAAGTAACGTTACGAACTTTGCATGTAATTAAATTACTACAAAAGTGACAAGAAAATATAAAAATTCTTTTTATATTAAACCACATAGTTGTGGTGAAATTTCTTATTGTTGAAATTCCATCGGATATTCATGTATAATATCATTGTTTTCAAGGTCGATCGCCGAAATTAGTTTAGGGTTACGCCAAGACTAACGGATAGTTGCATAATACGTTATCTACGTTAACTAAAACACAGATTTATGCACACAGAAACAGGTAATTACACGTATTATTATATGTTTTGACTTAGGAAACTTACGGGTTGTCACACCGTGAAACTCACATGTTCAAGGTGAATGATTGTAATAGCTGATACGAGCTGTAAGTAACCGATGTCCTAATATTGATAATAATAATAGACATGATTTAGTTCCTTGGTTCGGTTTGAATAACGTTCAGTTATCCAATGATCCTGATCGAGTCGTGACAACTTATTCCCGTTTGTATGTTTGGAAAACCCGTTCGTAACGTTTATTAGTTGTATAAATATTTAGACTTTCTATGATATTTAAAACAAATAAACATATGGATTCAAAGTAAATAATTATTAGTCAAATAATTATTCAAAGATTTGTAAGAATATATATGAACATGTATATTTAGTTTAGATCTCAAATATTACGATAAATAATATGTATTATTTATTTTGTTATTTGGTTTATGTTTGGTCCTACGCTCGTAGTCATTGATAAGTAACTACGCGTATAGGTTATCAATTATTGTACAAATAATTGTTATAACTTGTATGAGAAAATCAATTGTTTAAGTTATTAAGGAAGTTAATAACTTTACGATGGAACTCCGATGAAAATAAAGTCAGTTTATTATTTTCGAGTTTGAATGTATATATATACTTGGTGAATATAAATTTTTTATTTTCCTTGTATTTGTGTCGTTACCTTGAAGTATGTTAATAATAGTATGTACTATTATTTTTGCGACCTCGAGAACTTTGTTGATAAAGTTTCTAATGGTTTGATTTATATATTTTTCCTTGAAATCGCCTCTGGGAACTCTTGGAATCGTCTTCCGGTCAAGATATCTCGAAACTAAACCCTAAACTTGAATTTATAATGATCCCGTTAAGTTTCCGGATTCTGAGGCTGTAGGCGTATCGCCTACAGGTTCCTTTCTCCCAGGCGATACGCCTGGGATTCATATGCGACAAAATAGTCGGTCAAACCGACTTAAGGCTTTCGTTGACTTCTTGGTTCCATGCGTATCGCGCGTAAGTCTCCAGGGACTAGGCGATACGCCTAGTCCTTCCTTTTCAGCACTTTTCTTTATTTTTCTCGTTAAATCTTGCCCGTTTCTCTTGTGGCCTCGGGAATTGACTAAACTCCTGCAAAACTTATAAAAACATAAATAAAAGACTCAAGGACCCAACTTTAATAAAAACAACTAAAACTAAACAAAACCTGACTCAAATTAACTCCATTATATAAATAAAAGACCTTGGAAATGGAATGTGTTTGCAACACATCATTAAGTGTTTTATTTATCACTTTGAACATTCATAGTGTTTAAAAGTTCAAATGACCATTTTAGTTATGTATACCCATCTTATGATTTTTAGGTAACCATTTTTATTAACATAAAATAATAACCATTTCGTGAATCAATCTCGGGTTTAGATACTCGTGGGTATACCATTCAGCTCGTCACCCGGTTTTTCTAACCACGAGACCCACAATGTGACAATATTAAGCCCCGAGAGCATCACCTTGTAGTTTGATCACTTTAGAGATGAAAGAAAACAAGATAAGTTTATCATTTTATGTGGGTTTTTAACCCGGAATTCAAGTTGGATCATCAAGACTCATTGGATCTTTCGGGTGAACTTTTAAATCAAATAAATGAAAGGAAATGGGTCTTAGAAGCTTACAACTAGCAAGCTAGGAGAAACGGAGGTGGTGGTCGAAGGTGGGGATGGTGGTGATCGGTGTTGGTGGTGGCGGTTGATGGTGGCAGTGACGGCATCCTATGATGATGATGATGATGATGTTGGAGGTTGATGATGGTGATGATGGTGGTGGTGAAGGACGACGAGGATGGTGATGGTGATGGTGATGGTGGCTCAAGGTTGGCGACAGGAGGAGGTGGCCGAGATTTCCAGCGGTGGCGGCTGGGTGATGGTTGGCGTTCAGATCTATGACGACAGAGAGGGAGGTGGCGGAGCTCCAGCGGCGGCGCCTGGGGTGGTGTTTAGCGTCGGATATGTGATGGTGGCAGGGGGTTGCGATGGTGGTGGTTGGTTGCCGGCATGAGGGAGGGTGGTGGCGGTGGGGGGCCGATCGGATGGAGGGAAAAGGAGAGGGTGGAGGGTGTTCTTGAAGGAGAGCTTGAGTGAGGGTGTAGGTTTGGAGGTATGGGTTAGTGTACGAATTTGGACATGTGCCAAATCTTTAGGAAGATTTGGTTGATAATCTCCAACCATGGTTAGGTTAGGTAGTTAACCTAGGTTAGAACATAGGTTAGTTAGATATTTTGTGGGGTTTAAGTAATTAGGTGGTATTAGTTTTATATAAACTAACAACTTTACCCGGATATTTTATAAAACTACATATATAAAATATAGTGTTTCCATAAAATAAACACTAAAAAGTTGACGGAAACTTTGAACGAGCCGAAAGTTATAAAACGGTTATTGGACCGGTGTAGTTCGTGTCAGGCCGGTATGCGGGACTTCTCCGATTTTCACGCGGTTTGTTTTGTTATTCACCAAAATTTGTCGGGATCGATAATGTTTGAGTTTTAAATTGTCGTTGACTCGTCGGGTCATGCTTTTGGTCTCGGTTCGTTCATTTCGCGTTATTGGGCCGTGTCGGGCCCAACTCGGTATAAGGGGGATTCATACCGAATCGTTCTACCGTTTTGGTCGAGACAAGTTTCTAAATTAATTATGAGGCTTCAATATTGTTAAAGAATTATTGTTTTGGTCGTAAATTAATTATTTAGAAATTTTAGCTTTATTTATTTTATTTGCTCGCGTATCGTGTTCAGAAAAATAAATAATTGTTTTGATCTGCTTCGATCTCGAATATTTTATGCTATTAAAACTAATTAAAGTTTTAAATAAAACGTTCGCTCAAAGGCCTTTTCGATGTGATTTCCTACGACACTGTTTTGGTAAAATATAAAAATAAAAGTCATTTTATATTTTTATTTTCCTTGTTATTAGAGTTCCACCAATCTCATGGTGAACTTTTCCTTTTGTTATGGGTTTGTTTTTCCAATACGAACGTGGAAATTTGTCAATGGTGGACATTTACGTGCACAGTATTTACTAATATTACTACTAGTTCAAGTTAGTCACATGTATATACGTATATATATAGTCAAAATATAGGTTTGACCAGGTATTTTCGGACGGGTTGTCACAATAATGAACTAGTATCCATAGAATCATATTTTTTTCAGTCTTGGTTTACCGGCACGGTTACAATAGATATATCTATAAGTAGAAAGATCTTTAACTATTTTATTGGTGCCCAAACGTAGAGAAAATCCTTCCTTGTCAGCATATATCTGGTACATGGAGTGATGGAGTTAACATCATCCCACTTTGTAAAGACGGTGTTCAAAACAAGAACAAATTCAGTTGGGACGTTTGGCTTCTAGAACTTGGTCTCATTTGGTGTTAAAAGGAGGCTGCTAGACACATCGCCTAGATTACAAACATAAGATCACATATGAATAATAAAACACGGTTATGAAGTAACATCAAGAATGTTAATAAATTCATGAAATATAAAATGTCAGTTGAATAACAACAACGTATAATATGTATAGAGTAGTTAAGTGGGAGCAATCAGTTTCAATTTATAAAAGGGTGTTGGCACATCAGGGAAGATCATTACATGTGTAATAACCATATAACACATTGACACATACATGTGTTGTAGTAAATAGATCAAAACTGTTAAAAATTGTATAATAATCAATATGCAAACGGATGGAAGGGAGGGGGGATGATAAAACACGTTGGGAATTAAAGTTTAATACATACATGCACTAAAATAAAATACAAACTTGTTTGTTGTTAATAATACCTATAGGTTAACAACATTATAAGACAATTACAGCAAGCCATTTAAACACATGAATATATCACAATATGAAATTAATGCACATGTTTAACGCTCGGTATATATATATAAAAGACGAGTAGTACCTCTGTGTTCAGTAGCAAAGTAGCTCAATTGAGGTGGTTGTTCATCTGTAGAATTTTCAAAGTTATCAACAGAATCCATCAAAGCAGAAGAGCTTCCATCTCCACCATGTTCCAAAATATCATGGGAATCAACGAAATTGAAGTTAAATTCGGAGTCAGCGTCAAAGAAATCTTTAGTCTCGTGAGAATCATCACCATTGTTATGTGCAGAATCATCTGTCAAATTCCATAATGCTTGTTGATAAGCGATTATGGCGATGGATCGTGATTCCCCTGTATCCACTGACCTAATTCGAACGGAGAAAGGTTTAAGAATAATGAGTGTACAGAGGTTTAAGGATAAAATACGTATAACGTGATAAAATAAAATAAAACAATGTCATGATAAAATTTCCCCTCTCGTCAACTAGTTTTTAGGTTTGTGCAATAACACATGGATTTTACTTGATCCTAGCCCTATATATATATATATATATATATATATATATGGTGAGGTTCATTGTAGACACCTCCATAAGTGTAGACAAGTAGACACCCTATTTCACATGTGAAATTTCTTTATTTCACATGTGTTTTCACATGTGAAATTTTCTGAACAATAAGAAAAAGGAAAAAAAATAAAAAAGAAATTAATCATAACCATTAGATCAATAGATCTAATGATGAAAAAAGGTGTCTACCTGTCTACACTTATGAGGGTGTCTACAATGAACTTTTCACTATATATATATATATATATATATATATATATATATATATATAGGGTGAGGTTCATTGTAGACACTTTCGCATGTGAAATAACTCTTTTTCACATGTAAAAGTTTCTAATTAATGAGAAAAAAGAAAAAAGAAAAAAATTAATCACAACCATTAGATCAAGAGATCTAATGGTGAAAAAGGGTGTCTACCTGTCTACACTTATGGGGGTGTCTACAATGAACTTTTCACTATATATATATACATATATATATATACATATAGGGGAACGTGTTGGATTTATGTGTCTAGATCCGACTAAATCAAGAACCCGACCCTGTCAAGATCCGTAAGAGTTACACCGAAGGCTATTAGGGTTAATTGGCGCAGCGGAGATAACCAATTCACAACGAACACGCACAATATAAGATAAAGAAACACGAACAGAGAATTTTACGTGGTTCGGTCGGTGTGACCTACGTCCACGGGCTGCAACTAGGGATTTTTATTCAGTTCAATATAACGATTACAATACATAGACACGATATATACAGATGACAACCTGGACAAGATGGAATTCAGATTATTAATGTGCTCAGTCACTGAACTTCCCTCTTTCATTCTCATCGTGAACAACTCTCTCATCAGGAACACCTTGTTAGCTGGAGACGGATTTTCATACATATTTGACAACGCCAACATCATACCACGAGCAATGATTTCAGACATGATGTTATAAGCCACGTTTCTCATCAACGCCAATGTAATAGTGCCTCTAGCTTTCTTATCTTTCGCGTTCCACAGAGTTTCCTTTTCTTTATCCATGTTCTCTGGTTTTTCCTCAAGTACCATGTCTAAATCTTTTTGACCAAGCAATGCCTCCATCCGCATCTTCCACCAACTAAAGTCTGAACGGTCAAACTTTTCAATCACAAATTTCCCGTCTTCAGCCATAATGACAAACGAAAAATAGAATGACCAAAGTAACAGGCTCCAAAGTTGATAATAACTAGTCAAAAAAAAAAACTCCAGACACCCAAAACCTGTTCCTGTCAACAAATACCCAACCGCGAAACAAAGCCAACCCGAGCAACCCAAATAATACCCGAAACTTGAACACCCAAAACCAGAAACAACAACCCAATCAAAACCCTAATCGAAAAACAAGAACAAGTAAACCTATCTCTCCTGATCACGGTTGAAAAAACGGTTGTAGACGGTGTTCCCGATTGACGGATTACTCCTCTTGCCCTAGTTCCGTTTCCAATTCAAACAAATAATTAACTATTTCCGATGTGTACAGAATGCGAAACTTTGCTCGAAGGAAATTCAGAAGTAAATTTCTCCTTGATTTTTGAGGCGGCTGTCCCAAGGCTTCCAAAAAAAAAACTTTGCACCTTTTATTTTTATCCAAAATCTCGTTCAGTAGCAATTAAAACCAAGCAATATATGCTTAGTCGAAATTAAGAAATGTTGGTCAAACAAACCAAATCAAAAGAGGATCAGCGCCGCTTGCTTCCAAACCTACGATCAGCCTACGTAGAGCAGCGACAAACCCAATTAAATGAGTACAACCGCCACCTTTAACAATTACGAGCAACCCGATCGATCCAAAACCTTGAACGAGCGGAACAAAACAAAAAAAAACCAACCAGCGAATCGTTACGTGAATCAACCGAGCCAACCTAGCTGTGATGCCAATTGTTAGGGTTAATCGGCGCAGGGAAATAACCGATTCACAACGAACACGCACAAAATAAGATAAACAAACACGAACATAGAATTTTACGTGGTTCGGTCGGTGTGACCTACGTCTACGGGCTGCAACTAGGGACTTTTATTCAGTTCAGTACAACGATTACAATACATAGACACGATATATATAGAGAACAACTAGGGTTTTAGGAGTGATGAACAAGAAAGCCTAACGGGCCTCTAAACACTCAAGCCCAAGGACTTCAACCCCAACAAAGGAAACGAGTTTTAAAGTCTGCTTGCCTAATTAACCGGCAAATTCACAGAAGAGTTAATTATTTTTTATTAATTGGTTTAATAAATATATTAATTTAATTAATTCTAATTAATCGTTATGATTAATTTGGCCGAAAAAGACGTTAAAAATTATTTACATCTTAGATGACTATTAACGAATCAATTATTTGACTAATATTCGTTAAGTCTCGGCAAGTGACAAAATATTTAATACGTTAAATAGTTAGTCGTAAAAACTAAAAGATTTGATCAAGAATTGTTTTAAGATGAGGGACCGATCGGAAACTTAATCAGATACTTATATCTGATTATAGGGGGCCGAAAACCCTAATCCTCCACTTGAGAATTTTCGGCCTCCCTCCCATCTCTCTCGCATCCGACGTCGGCCAACCCTAGGCCGTCGCCGCCCTGTTCTCCGGCGATCCGTTTTGTTTCGATCGCGAGAACCCTGATCCTTTGAGCATCGATTTATGTCGTGGTTTCTTCTCTCCGACGAACCGCCGCAAAAGAAGCAGAAACTCAGCCGACGTGCCATCAATCGCCGTGCTACCGTCGCTGATCGCTATTGCAGCTCCGCCATCTGTTGCCCTCGCTGCCGCCGCTCAAACCGGCCGCCACCTCGTCGTCGCCGGTTCAAACCGCCGACACCCGCAATCGCTAACTGCCGTTACACGGCTTGTTCACTCGTCGTCCGCGAAACCCTAATCGCGCTGTATCCGACGTGCAAGATTCTCCCGGTGCTCGATTCGCCGCATAGTGAATCTTGCAAGTTGCGAGGATCGTCAGATTCGCATGTCGAGTCATACCTGTGAAACCCTAGCGTCACCCGTTGACCTCCGGTGTCTCAAGCGTTTGTTTGAATCACCCCTCAGGTATATCTAAACTCGATGTTAGTTTAGATTTATTTATTTGTATACATCGCGTTTGGTTTTAACGCGATTGGTGTTTGTGCGTTTTGGTGACTGTCGAATCCCATTGTTTTAGATTTACGTTAATAAACTGGTAATCGGGTTTTGTAAATTAAATTGTTTTTCGCTGCGTATTAAATTAGTAGTTAATTTAACTAATCTGATTTTAATTTACTAATTTACTCGGTAAATGATTTATTGATTAGTTGACGTAAATAATTAATTAGATCAAAATTTTTGTCGTTAGAGGGGACCCAAATACCACTGTCGTAACCTAACAGAAGGATCGTACGTAAACACCATTTTTTTGTGAAAACCTAAAAACACATATTAAAACATCTATAATTGTTTCATACGTTAATATTAAAAAAAATACACCAAAAGACTTAGAATTATGTTATCTTTAATTCTATTTAAGAAAATTTAAAAATAACGTTTCGTTTTTTTTTTTGTGGTGCACATGTGCATTACAAAAAAACTCATACTTTTAGTATGAGTTAATATATTTTTTTCTAAGTCGCACCATATGTATTGTATTTCTGTCATTTTTCGTATTTTTTTAATGATGCACATTTGCATCACACCAAAAAAGCCTCATACGTGTGGTATACATGAATATTCTTCAAAATTGTCACACCCCCAAATAACCACTAACGGAGTTTATACCGTTAAGGGGTGCGAGCAAACCAGGACCACAACCATTAGTTACAAATACTAAACGAATCAGAGTAAAGTTCAAAACATTCATTTCAAACAGTTTCAAAAGTTACGCAGCGGAATAAAAACAATAGTATCTTAGCACTAGCCACGTGCTTTACAAATCATTGTTTCAAATCAAAATTCCCAGTTAGTTTAATGAAAGTAAAAGTCTTCACGTGCCATGCCAACCTTCAATGGATACTCTTCAACGATCTGCAAAAGTGAAAACCACACAAGTGTCAACCTAACGGTTGGTGAGTTCACAGTGGGCATGTCATGCATTGGCCCGGTCTCATAATCATAATCGTGTCAACATATGTATTCGTAATATTTGTTTGTGAAAAGCAATGCTCAGTTATATACGTCAATTCATAAACATTTGTTATTTAGTAGAGTTATTGTCCGTAACAGAGTTATCAGGTATGTACTAGTCTTGTATAATTAAAGTGCTCAACCGATATCGCGGGTAGCTAATCCGTTGTTTCCATGCACTAAGGAAGTTCGTACCAAAGCTGACGATTAAGTATAGTAGAGGCAAAGCCTTCAGCCATTTTGTTTTGCGGACATTCGTCATCGCGGCTTTGCCTCCCCCGTGTCCTCTCGGGATCACGGTCAGATAGGCTGATATTGTACCTCCGTGCACCTCCAGTGTCACGAGGCGGAGTTTGTCAAACTCCAGTAGATCTACCCAACATCCCCTCGCTTTACAATTAATGGCACAATTAAGTCGAGGACTTTTTCAGTTAAAAAGGCAATCCTTAGAAATCATGTGATATCATGTGGTTTAGACTTTAACCTACACTAGCCATATTAAAACGGTTTTCGTTTCAGAAATAGTTTGTTCAGTTTCACAAGTGTTTCCCATAAAACACTTCAAGTTCATCAAGTAGGTGCATAGCATTCTAAGTTTTCAGTTTCATCAAGTGGTGCATAGCACTCGTAAAGTTGTCAGCATTGTTTTCCATTAAGTTATTCAGTGTGTCCCAAACGGGCTCACAGTAAACGGGTTAGTGACACTCACCTTTGGTTGCACTGCTACACTTGTTATATAATCCAAGTTTTGCTTAACAAAGACCTATGAACACGTTTAGGTCTTAAGTATTAGTTTGGTGTCTAATCTTTACTTAACGTCACTATGGCCCATAACATAGTACGTTGAAACTATGACTCGACATACAGACACACGACACCGATGGTTGATCATAAACAAGGGTTCATATACATCAGAAATCAAAGCATGTATCATCATGGCATAATCATGTAAGTCATGGCTTAACATTCAAGTAAATTTCACAAGTTTGGATTCTGGTCTCAGTTTCGCTAGCAGTTTCGCTAGTCAGTTTCGCTGTGTGCACGGGCAGCACTTTCGCTAGGCAATACCCGATGACACAGTTTCGCTAGGCTAGTTTCGCTCGAAACTGTTGGCACAGTTTCGCTATACTAGTTTCGCCCGAAACTGGTTTGAACTTTCGTTCAGGGAATTTCGCTCGGTAGATTCGCTCGAGCTGGTCTGGTTGGTTTACCCGGCGACACTGCAGTTTCGCTGCATAGTGTCGCTGGAAGGAGATGTACATAGTTTCGCTACATAGTTTCGCCCAGAGAACAGTACAGTTTCGCTGGTCGCGAAAAACACATAAATCAGCCTAAAAATCAATCTAACAGCTTCCATATTACATGCAATTCATTATCTAGCATACATAACCATTTACCAACATAAATCAGTAAGCTTTAACACCTTAAACATGCATTTTCATCATCAAATCACCAAAATCACATTTTAACCTAAAATAACCTAATCTAGCATAAATCTTCAACATGGATGGATTTCACACGTAAAGTTACTGACTTTATTGTAGATCTATCATTCCTAGACAACATATCAGAAGATCAAGCGATTTCATGGAGGTTTAGTCATGCTTTAAAGTAAAATACCAAGAAAAACACATATAAATGCATAAAGAATGGTTTTGGGGACTCACCATTCGATCTAGGGCCAAATGGATGAGATGAGATGATGGTTCCTTGATGGTTCTTGGCTGGGATCAGCTGGTCCAGAATATCTCAGGAGAGTGTGTGTGTGTTTTGTGTAAATGAGGCAAATAGGAGAACTAGGGTTTATTAAGATTATTTATATCAGAGGCTAGTTTCGCTGGCAGTTTCGCTGGCCAGGCGAAACTGGCCCTGAAC
This sequence comes from Deinandra increscens subsp. villosa, assembly GCA_039602395.1. NCBI lineage: Eukaryota > Viridiplantae > Streptophyta > Magnoliopsida > Asterales > Asteraceae > Deinandra > Deinandra increscens. The sequence goes on along the minus strand of JBCNJP010001519.1, from coordinate 32,510 downwards.
TCGTGCAGGTCAATCAGTTTAGCTAGCTACCGGGCGAATCTGTAGTTTCGCTCGGTAGTTTCGCTGGTTACCAAAATAGGGCAATTTTCACATAATCAAGGATTTATAATTTGTCATGCTATTCATAATATTAAATCATGCGTTTAAATCACATTGCACATAATGACATTAATAAATGAACACATAGCACATATGGGCGGGTTCGGTGATCAACCAAAGGACGTGGACGTATTCGGCCTAGTTAAGCATTAGTTACTAAGTTAACACTTATAACGTAACTAACGGAATTGTCTAACGGAAGTAAACCTTGAAATTCTCGGATGTCACATCATCCCCTTGTAATTGGAATTTTCGTCCCGAAAATTATTCTTGTGTCGTAGCGTTCGCAGCATCAGCTGTCGTCGCTGGGGAAAGAAAGCAAAAGTTTTAGGGTTGCCACATCCTCCTCCTGTTAAAGGAATTTTGGTCCCCAAAATTAAATCATACCTTGAGTTTCTGTGGACGTGTGCTCGAACAAGTGAGGATACTTTTTCTTCATCTGATCCTCTCGTTCCCACGTATATTCTGGTCCACGCTTTGAGTTCCATCGAACCTTGACGATCGGAATCTTGCTACGTTTGAGGGCTTTCTCCTCGCGTCCCATGATTTCTACCGGTTGCTCGATAAATCTCAGATGTTCATCAATTTCCAATTCCTCCAAAGGAATTATTTCGATGTCTTCAGCCGGACATTTCTTTAGGTTCGAGACGTGAAATACGTTGTGAACTCCATCGAGTTCAGCAGGGAGTTGTAATCGATAGGCCATCGGGCCTACTTCCCCGATGATTTCAAACGGTCCGATATAGCGAGGATTTAGCTTTCCACGCTTTACGAAGCGTATCACACCTTTCCAGGGAGATACCTTCAATAGTACCTTGTCGCCTACCTCGAACTTCAAAGGCTTATGGCGTTTGTCGGCATAGCTCTTTTGTCTGTCACGTGCTGCGGCTATCCGTTTTCTGATTTGAATGATCCGTTCAGTCGTATCATGAATGATTTCCGGTCCGGTGAGTCCCTTCTCACCCGTTTCAGCCCAACACACGGGCGATCTGCATTTTCTGCCGTAAAGTGCTTCAAAAGGTGCAGCACCGATACTTGAATGATAACTGTTGTTGTAGGAGAACTCCACCAACGGAAGGTGAGCTTCCCAGTCTTTACCGAAGTCGAGAACGCAAGCTCGGAGCATGTCTTCTAAAGTCTGAATAGTTCGTTCCGTCTGACCATCGGTCTGCGGGTGATAGGCTGTGCTCATATCCAGTCTGGTTCCCAGTGCTTCTTGCATAGATTGCCATAATCGGGAAGTAAATCGAGGATCTCTGTCGGAGATAATAGTCTTAGGAACTCCATGCCGTGCCACAATTCGGTCAATATACAGCTTAGTTAATTTGTCCATATTGTCGTTTTCCTTCATCGGTATAAAATGTGCAGATTTGGTTAATCGATCAATGATAACCCAAATCGCATCTGGTCGATTCGATCGATGAGGTAATCCCGTTACAAAATCCATTGAGATATCCTCCCATTTCCATTCTGGGATCTTTGGTTGCTGTAATAGCCGAGAAGGCTTTTGGTATTCAATCTTCACTCTTGAGCATGTTAAACACTTAGCCACATATCGCGCGATGTCGGCTTTCATGTTCGGCCACCAATACAAACCCTTCAAATCTTGGTACATTTTATTCGATCCAGGGTGCACCGAATATCTTGACTTGTGAGCCTCGTCCATCACGAGCTCACGAAGATTTCCAAGTAAGGGAACCCAAATTCTATTATTATAATACCTGAGTCCGTCGGACTTAACTTCAGAATTACCATCTACCCCTCGCAGTGCTTCAGCTGCGAAGTTTTCTTCCTTTAAAGCTTCTTGTTTACATCGCGGATCCGATCCGGCAATCCCGTGTGAATGGTAAGTTGCAGCGCTCGTACTCGTCGAGGTTTTTCGTATTCTTTCCGACTTAAGGCATCAGCCACAACATTGGCTTTTCCCGGGTGATATTTGATCGCTAAGTCATAATCATTCAATAACTCGACCCACCGTCGTTGTCGCATGTTGAGATCCTTCTGATTAAAGATGTGCTGTAAGCTTTTGTGGTCGGTAAATATTGTGCACTTTGTTCCGTAGAGGTAATGTCTCTAAATCTTGAGTGCATGAACAACGGCTCCCATTTCCAAATCATGCGTTGTATAATTCTTCTCAGTATCCTTTAGTTGCCTGGACCCATAGGCAATCACTTTATCTCGTTGCATCAACACGCAACCGAGTCCTTGGATGGATGCATCACAGTAAACCAGAAAGTCGTCAATCCCATCGGGTAACACGAGAATTGGAGCTGAACATAACATATCTTTAAGAGTTTGAAACGCACGTTGTGACACCCGAGAATTTCAAGGTTAACTTCCGTTAGACAAACCCGTTAGTTACGTTATAAGTAGCTAATGCATAACTAGGCCGAATACGTCCACGACCTTTGGTTGATCACCAAACCGTCCATATGTGTTATGTGTTCATCATTGATTGTCTTTATGTGCAATGTGATTTAAATACATGACTTATTATTGTGAATAGCATGATTAATTGTAAATACTTGATTATGTGAAAATTGCCTAGATTTGGTAGTCAGCGAAACTACCGAGCGAAACTACAGATTCGCCCGGTAGCTGGCTAGACTGATCAATGTACCCGAGATCAGAGCCAGTTTCGCCAGCCAGCGAAACTGCCAGCGAAACTAGCCTCTGATATAAATAAACTTAATAAACCCTAGTAGCCTCATTTGCTCAAACCACACAACAACACACACACACTCTTTTCTCCTGGAGATTCTGGTCAGTCGAGGTTCACACCAAGTTGTCGAGATCTCAGCCTCAAACCATCATCTACCAAGCTAGGAGATCGAACCGTGAGTCCCAAAAACCTCCATTATGTGTTCTATATGTGTTTTTCTTAATAAGCATGACCAAACCTTCATGATATTGCTTGATCTTCTGTATATATGCTTTAGGATGCTAGATCTGTAACAAAGTTGATAACTTTACGTGTGAAATCCATCCATATTAGAGATTTGTGCAAATTAGTTCATTTTAGGGTTTTGAACCCATTTTAGAGATTTGATGATCAAAATGCATGTTAAACTTGTTAAAGCTGCTTGATTTATGTTGGTAAATGCCTAGGGATACTAGATAATGAATTGCATGTATGATCAGAAGCTGGTAGGTTGATTTTTAGGCAAATCCGTATGTTTTTCGCGACCAGCGAAACTGTGTGTTCTCTGGGCGAAACTAAGTAGCGAAATTATATCTCCATCCAGCGACACTGACCAGCGAAACTATAGTGTCGCCGGGAACCTGACCAGACCAACTCGAGCGAAACTATCGAGCGAAATACCTGAACGAAAGTTCAAACCAGTTTCCCTGCGAAACTAGGCTAGCGAAACTGCGTCAGCAGTTTCGGGCGAAACTAGCCTAGCGAAACTGTGTTACCGGGCATTGCCTAGCGAAAGTGCTGCCCGTGCACCTAGCGAAACTGCCTAGCGAAACTATGCTAGCGAAACTAAGACTTGACCTAAAAACCAAACTTGTGAAATTTGCTTAAGTGTTATGCCATGACTTACATGATTATGCCATGATGAAACATGCTTGATATCTGATTTATATGAACCCTTGTTTATGATCAACCATTGGTGTCGTGCGTCGGTATGTCGAGTCATAGTTGCAACGTGCTATGTCATGGGCCATAGTGACGTTAAGTAAAGATTAGACACGAAACTAATACTTAAGACCTAAACGTGTTCTAGGTCTTCGTTAAACAACAATATTGGATTTACTTGAAGTGTAGCAGTGCAACCAAAGGTGAGTGTCACTAACCCGCTTACCGTGAGTCCGTTGGGCCACACAGAATAACTTAACGAAAAACAATGCTGACAAACTCGAGAGTGCTAGGCACCTCACTGATAAACTTGAGAACACGGGATGCTCGGCACCCACTTGATGAACTGAAGTGTTTTATGGGAACACTTGTGAATTATGATCAAACTGCTTTTGAAACAAAACTGAAAACATTTTAATATGGCTAGTGTAGGTTAAAGTCTAAACCACATGATATCACATGTTTTCTAAGGATGCCTTATAACTTAAAAGTCCTCAACTTAATTGTGCCATTAATTGTAAAGCGAGGGGATGTTGGGTAGATCTACTGGAGTTTGACAAACTCCGCCCCGTGGCACGGGGAGTGCACGGAGGAACAATATCAGCCTATTTGACCGTGGTCCCGAGAGGACACGGGGGAGGCAGAAACCGCGATGACTTGGTCCGCACCGTACGGGATGGCTCGGCCCCCACAAAATAAGTCAGCTTTGGTACAAACTTCCTTAGAGCATGGAACAACGGATTAGCTACCCGCGATATCGGTTGAGTCCTTTAACTTTACGGAACTAGTACATACCCGATGACGTGGTCACGGAAACTTCATTTATAAACAAAGAAATAATTACGAGCATTGCTTCTCACAAATAATTATGTTGTAAGTATACTTGCCACGAATTATGATTACGAGACCGGGCCAATGCATGACAAGCCCACTGTGAACTCACCAACCGTTAGGTTGACACTTGCGTGGTTTAAACTTTTGCAGATCGCTAAGGAGTATCCGGAGCGGGTTGGCATGGCACGTGAAGACCTTTATTTTAATTGAACTATTTTGGGAATTTAAAACAACATTTATGTAAGGCACGTGGTTAGTGCTAAAGACAATTAAATTTTCCGCTGCGTATGTAATTAAAGACTTTGATTTCTATCTTGTGTTTGAACTAACCCTGATTCGTTTAGTATTTGTAACTATGGTTGTGGATCCTGGTCTAGTCGCGCCCCTTAACGGTATAAACTCCGTTAGTGGCATTTTGGGGGTGCGACACACGTTCTTCTTTTTCACCCCATCTGTATTGCACTCCTTTGTGCGTTAAAGCCGTTAAGGGTTGAGCCAACTGCGAGAAACCCTTGATGAATCTTCGATAGTATCCGGCAAGTCCCAAAAATTGTCGGATTTCGGTTGGTGCTCTTGGGGTAGGCCAATTCTTGGTAGCTTCCACTTTAGCCGGGTCGACATGAATTCCATTTTGATCGACAATGTGTCCAAGAAACTGGACTTCGCGAATCCAAAAATCGCACTTCGAAAACTTAGCATAAAGTTGTTCCTTGCGGAGCAATTCCAAAATAAGTCGCAGGTGCTCCTCGTGTTCCTCCCTTGTCTTGGAGTAGATCAAAATATCATCAATGAAAACGATTACAAACTTATCGAGGTACGGCTTGCACACTCGATTCATCAGATCCATAAATACGGCCGGTGCATTGGTTAGCCCAAACGGCATAACCAGGAATTCGTAGTGACCATACCGAGTCCTAAAAGCAGTCTTGGGTACATCCTCGTCATGAACACGAAGTTGGTGATATCCAGACCGTAGATTAATCTTTGAGAAATAGCTCGAACCTTGCAGCTGGTCGAAGAGATCGTCGATTCGAGGAAGTGGATACCGATTCTTGATCGTAACCTTGTTAAGCTCTCGGTAGTCAATACACATTCGGAACGTTCCATCCTTCTTCTTAACAAACAATACCGGAGCTCCCCACGGAGACGAACTTGGACGAATGAACCCTTTGTCGAGTAGCTCTTGAAGTTGTGAGGAGAGTTCGCTGAGTTCACTTACAGCCAAACGGTACGGTGCGCGTGCAATCGGAGCGGCTCCAGGAGTTAAGTCGATTCCAAACTCAACTTGTCTAAATGGAGGCAAACCAGGCAGGTCTTCGGGAAATACATCTTGGAAGTCGCGGACTATCGGGTAGTCGTCGATTTTGCGCTCGGGAAGTGTCGAATCGGTGACGTTGGCAAGAATCGCGAAGTGACCTTTACGAAGGCACTTTTGAGCTTTGAGAAACGAAATAATACCAGTTACTGTTCCACCTTTTTCACCTTGGACCGTTAACACTTTACCTCCTTCGAGTGGGATACGAACCACTTTTTCTTTACATAAGATTTCAGCTCGATTCTCAGATAACCAGTCCATTCCTACTATAACGTCAAAACTACCAATCGGAAAAGGCATAAGGTCGATTCCTAATGTATGGCCAGCTAGTTCTAACTTACAGTCCTTAACTATCTGAGTTGTATCATGAAGTTTACCATTAGCTAGCTCTACCACATACTTAGCGTCTAGGGCAATAGGTTTAGCATTAATCAACTTAGCAAATTTAGTGGAAATAAAGCTTCTTTCAGCACCAGAATCAAACAATACAGTAGCAAAGAAACCATTAAGGATGAATTTACCGTTAATCACGTTGGCATCATTGCGAGCTTCACCTTGACCCATAACAAAAGCTCTTCCCCTGCCATTTCCACCATTACCATTACCATTCCCATTGCCATTACCTCCACCATTACCATTTCCACCATTGTTTCCCTGATTACCATTCCCCTGTCTTCTCAAGTGCGGGCAGTCCCTCTTTATGTGGCCTTGAGCACCACATTCATAGCAGTTCCCATTACCATTTCCTCTGGGAGCTTCATTGTTGTTACGGTTCTGACCATTTTTGTTACCATTGCCCCGGTTGTTTCCATAGTTGTTGTTGTGCCTTTGGCGGTCCTGTTGCTCAGGAAGAATTGCCCAACAGTCTTTTGCTTCATGGCTCCTCTTGCCACATCTTTCGCAGGTCAAACTTTTCCTGCAGGTACCGGTGTGATGCTTCCCACACCTGTTGCACTTGGGCAGGTTACCTTTGTAGTTACCTTGACCATTCCCGCCCTGGTGATTGTTAACACTGTTGTTTCCAGACCTCTTGCTCTGACCCTGGGAGTTAAAGGATCTCCCCGTGTTGTTTCCAACACTCTGATTGTTCATTGAATTTTCAAGAGCTTCTCCTTCAGCTTTCCTTTTGCCACTCAAGGCAGTCTTTTCAGAAACTCTTGCAGGAAGTGTACCCCTCTCAACTTCCTGATCAGTTAACTTGTGAGCCAGACGGATGGCTTGTTGCACAGTGATTGGGTTGCTGGCAGTCACCAAACTCTTGATTTGGGGTACGAGACCCTCCAGATAACGCTCAATGCGCTTGAATTCAGCATCAACCATGGACGGACACAGTACCGCGTACTCGTGGTAACGCGCAGTGTACTCTTCGACCTCGGACCCAGACATTTTGGAGTTCAGAAATTCTCCCTCAAGCTTCTTGACTTGGTCCCGTGGGCAATACTCCTCCATTATCAGTTCCTTGAATGCTTCCCATTCCATATTATTAGCAGCGTTTACCCCAACCATTTGAATTTCAGCGTTCCACCAGGAGAGAGCAGCTCCTTCGAATGTACCAGTCGCAAATTTCACCTTGTTCTCAACCGGGCAGTTACACATGGAGAAGACCTTCTCAGACTTCTCGATCCACCTGAGGAGTCCTACCGCTCCTTCCTCGCCGGAAAACGTCATCGGCTTGCAGTCCATGAAAGTCTTAAATGTGTAGTGTTGAACGTTTCCTGATGCAATTAATAGTTCGGGTTTCAAATTTAAACAGGTCAAAATATATATATCGCCTTGTGCCCTAACCGGCATAACAATTACCATGCGCGGCAATTGTAGCTTGCACGGCGGCCACGACGGCTTGCACATGCTCGTTGATCATTGCTTGCAGTTGTGCAGGCGTCAGGTTGATGTTATTCCTTCCCGCTCTTCCAGACATTTTGCTGAACAGTTAAAGTAGCCAGTGTTCAGTAACAATTATATTCTATACATATCCCATAATATGTATATTAGCAATTTCTCGTTATCCCACTATTAGTCCGGAAAAATTTTGTGCACAATCGAGGCGTCGTCGGAGAACGTCGTAAGTCGTGAGTACTATCGTCGAAAGTCGGCTTCCCCATAAAAGTCACCGTCGGCGTAGTCATCGTAGTAGAAATCAGGACGTCGCGTGTAGCATCGTTTCGTTGTCGCTTTCCCCCATAGTAGTGCGTGTATAATCGCTCGCATTTCGTATTCGTGTGTGAAAACTTCCTAAGGCTTTTCCGTTAGACTACTTAGACACGGTCTCTATATATATCTACATATATATATATCTACATATGGAGTATTTACTTACACAGTGGAGCGAGTATCCCAGGTTGGCACGTAAAAATTTTATTTTGGGAATTTGTTTGTTCGTTTGTAACTAAGGTTTCAAGTTGCAGTTTCCAAATCGTTTTTCAAAATGATTCCAGTTCTCTGCAACCTATGGCTCTGATACCAATCTGTCACACCCCCAAATAACCACTAACGGAGTTTATACCGTTAAGGGGTGCGACCAGACCAGGACCACAACCATTAGTTACAAATACTAAACGAATCAGAGTAAAGTCCAAAACATTCATTTCAAACAGTTTCAAAAGTTACGCAGCAAAATAAAAACAATAGTATCTTAGCACTAGCCACGTGCTTTACAAATCATTGTTTCAAATCAAAATTCCCAGTTAGTTTAATGAAAGTAAAAGTCTTCACGTGCCATGCCAACCTTCAATGGATACTCTTCAACGATCTGCAAAAGTGAAAACCACACAAGTGTCAACCTAACGGTTGGTGAGTTCACAGTGGGCATGTCATGCATTGGCCCGGTCTCATAATCATAATCGTGTCAACATATGTATTCGTAATATTTGTTTGTGAAAAGCAATGCTCAGTTATATACGTCAATTCATAAACATTTGTTATTTAGTAGAGTTATTGTCCGTAACAGAGTTATCAGGTATGTACTAGTCTTGTATAATTAAAGTGCTCAACCGATATCGCGGGTAGCTAATCCGTTGTTTCCATGCACTAAGGAAGTTCGTACCAAAGCTGACGATTAAGTATAGTAGAGGCAGAGCCTTCAGCCATTTTGTTTTGCGGACATTCGTCATCGCGGCTTTGCCTCCCCCGTGTCCTCTCGGGATCACGGTCAGATAGGCTGATATTGTACCTCCGTGCACCTCCAGTGTCACGAGGCGGAGTTTGTCAAACTCCAGTAGATCTACCCAACATCCCCTCGCTTTACAATTAATGGCATAATTAAGTCGAGGACTTTTTCAGTTAAAAAGGCAATCCTTAGAAATCATGTGATATCATGTGGTTTAGACTTTAACCTACACTAGCCATATTAAAACGGTTTTCGTTTCAGAAATAGTTTGTTCAGTTTCACAAGTGTTTCCCATAAAACACTTCAAGTTCATCAAGTAGGTGCATAGAATTCTAAGTTTTCAGTTTCATCAAGTGGTGCATAGCACTCGTAAAGTTGTCAGCATTGTTTTCCATTAAGTTATTCAGTGTGTCCCAAACGGGCTCACAGTAAACGGGTTAGTGACACTCACCTTTGGTTGCACTGCTACACTTGTTATATAATCCAAGTTTTGCTTAACGAAGACCTATGAACACGTTTAGGTCTTAAGTATTAGTTTGGTGTCTAATCTTTACTTAACGTCACTATGGCCCATAACATAGTACGTTGAAACTATGACTCGACATACAGACACACGACACCGATGGTTGATCATAAACAAGGGTTCATATACATCAGAAATCAAAGCATGTATCATCATGGCATAATCATGTAAGTCATGGCTTAACATTCAAGTAAATTTCACAAGTTTGGATTCTGGTCTCAGTTTCGCTAGCAGTTTCGTTAGTCAGTTTCGCTGTGTGCACGGGCAGCACTTTCGCTAGGCAATACCCGATGACACAGTTTCGCTAGGCTAGTTCCGCTCGAAACTGTTGGCACAGTTTCGCTAGCCTAGTTTCGCCCGAAACTGGTTTGAACTTTCGTTCAGGGAATTTCGCTCGGTAGATTCGCTCGAGCTGGTCTGGTTGGTTTACCCGGCGACACTGCAGTTTCGCTGCATAGTGTCGCTGGAAGGAGATGTACATAGTTTCGCTACATAGTTTCGCCCAGAGAACAGTACAGTTTCGCTGGTCGCGAAAAACACATAAATCAGCCTAAAAATCAATCTAACAGCTTCCATATTACATGCAATTCATTATCTAGTATACATAACCATTTACCAACATAAATCAGTAAGCTTTAACACCTTAAACATGCATTTTCATCATCAAATCACCAAAAACACATTTTAACCTAAAATAACCTAATCTAGCATAAATCTTCAACATGGATGGATTTCACACGTAAAGTTACTGACTTTATTGTAGATCTATCATTCCTAGACAACATATCAGAAGATCAAGCGATTTCATGGAGGTTTGGTCATGCTTTAAAGTAAAATACCAAGAAAAATACATATAAATGCATAAAGAATGGTTTTGGGGACTCACGATTCGATCTAGGGCCAAATGGATGAGATGAGATGATGGTTCCTTGATGGTTCTTGGCTGGGATCAGCTGGTCCAAAATATCTCAGGAGAGTGTGTGTGTGTTTTGTGTAAATGAGGCAAATAGGAGAACTAGGGTTTATTAAGATTATTTATATCAGAGGCTAGTTTCGCTGGCAGTTTCGCTGGCCAGGCGAAACTGGCCCTGAACTCGTGCAGGTCAATCAGTTTAGCTAGCTACCGGGCGAATCTGTAGTTTCGCTGGTTACCAAAATAGGGCAATTTTCACATAATCAAGGATTTACAATTTGTCATGCTATTCATAATATTAAATCATGCGTTTAAATCACATTGCACATAATGACATTAATAAATGAACACATAGCACATATGGGCGGGTTTGGTGATCAACCAAAGGATGTGGACGTATTCGGCCTAGTTAAGCATTAGTTACTAAGTTAACACTTATAACGTAACTAACGGAATTGTCTAACGGAAGTAAACCTTGAAATTCTCGGATGTCACATCATCCCCTTGTAATTGGAATTTTCGTCCCGAAAATTATTCTTGTGCTGTAGCGTTCGCAGCATCAGCTGTCGTCGCTGGGGAAAGAAAGCAAAAGTTTTAGGGTTGCCACAAAAATAAATTGCACCCTAAATCTTATAGTTGTGCTATCTTTAGATCTAGAGAAAAAAATAACATTTAATAATATTTTAATTCTATGTTGCACATGTCCACTATGTAGCATTATCATTAGTACCATACATGTTTTAGTGTTTTTAATATGTTTTTAACATAAGATGTGTTTTTTCGCATGATGATTCGTCTTTATGTAGTACTAATTAATGATAATGATACACATGTGCATCACACGAAAAAAAACACGAAACGTTAATTTTTTTAATATTTTTTTCCAGAACTAAAGATAACATAATTCTATGACTTTTGGTGTGAATTTTATGAAAAAACATTAACGTATGAAAAAGTTATGTAGGTTTTAATATTTGTTTTCGAGTTTTCACAAAAAAGATGTTTTCGCAGGATCCTTACCCTGTATATATATATATATATATATATATATATATATATATATATATATATATATATATAATATTTATGTTAATAAATATTATGAAGTTATATATTGACGAAATTGACAATTTTCAATTAGTTCTAAATAATCGTAAAAATGTGCGTTTTAAGTCGGTGTTTGATATGCGATATAATTTCTAATTGTTCTAGAAATGATTGCTTTCCATGAAAATGATTTTATAACATGTTGAGACTTGTAAAAATATAATTTCTCATATTTTTAGCTTTTTGTTGCCGGTTTTGTCGGTATGCCTCCGGTTATCCCAGTATTTATCTGTTTTCCATCTGGTAACTTCCTTTACCCCATTTTAAGTTTCTAAATCATTTTAAGATTGATTGTGAAATTATTAAAACTGATTCTTAGTTCTAAAGTTTCAGATCGTCCGATTTTAAATCCAAGTTAATAAATTCGGTTTTTCTCGATCCGGTTTTCACCGCTTTGGACCCGGTTTCTTTCTAAAATAAGGTTTTCAAATTTAGGTACTTATGATTCATTTTAGGAACATAAAATATTTAAATTCTACTTTCCAAATTAGTAGCTAATTCCTTTGATGGAGTCGGTTCATTTGAAGTCCGAAATTTGGGTTTTCGGGTCTCATAATTACCATTTTAAGCGTCTTAACATTTGTTATATAAAAAATGCCTTTACAAAAGTTATTTGAAATATTATAACTTAGTTTTTCCTGATAAAAATTACAACAAAATGCTTGGTTTGAGTTTGGTTCACCATAAACCCACTAATTGTCGTTTTAAGCAATATTTCAAGGTTTTAGCTTTTGATCTTTATGTTTAGTATCTCTATGATAATTATTATATTTTGTGAACATCAGGAATATAAGAAATATGATTTATGAAAATTATGGATGATCATAGAGAATTTTAGCTAAACAAGGTAGCTCATTTTACATAACTTTCATGTTTAGTTACCAAATTGATTTCTTTTCAAGGCAAGGGCATGGATTGATATTTAAAAAAAATAACATATATTTATCTTGAGAAATATGAAATTTTAGGACAGACAGAGTTGGTTTTGTCAAAGTTCACTAGTTACAAAAATATGAGTTTTTAACGGCGAGGATTATCAAATATGAGTTTTTAACGGCGAGGATTATCAATAATTGCATGTTTAAGGAGGTTGAGTTCATCAACATATACGGACTAGAAAATATATAAAAAAAAGAGGGTTTTTCTTACATTGAGAGCTTCCTATATGGAGAAGAGAAAAAAGATGGATGATTCTTGATCCTTGGATGGTTCTTGAACTTGTTTTTGAGAATGAATGATGATTGCTTGGAGTTTCTAGAGTGAGAGACAAATTTTGGAGAGGGAGAGGGAAGGAGACGGTTGGGATAGAGTGAGAGGCTTTGTGTGTGTGTTCTTTGTGAAAGAGCGTGTGTTCTTTAATGTGTAGAAGAGTTGCTTAAATAGGATAGGAAAATGACATATTCCATGGATCTTTGGATAATATCTAATATTCTTATAAAGGTGGTGATATGGTGGTTTAAACTATAAATGGGTATGATCAAGTGTCAGGTTTGATTAAACGAACGGGTTTTGACGAATGATTTGCAAGTGATGACCTTGTTCTTTCGTTTGATTTATAAAAATAATCTAATGATAACTAGCATCAGGTTTATTTAATTAACATACGAATGCGTATAAAATAATTAAACGCAGATGAGTTAAATAAATAACATGATTTATATTTGACGTAGTTAATTATTCGCGGGTTATTTAAACTAGGAAGTTTAAATGAATAAAATGTCAAATAATTAAATGAGTTGATGTTAAGGATTGTAGACGTATATATTAATAGTATTAAACTAGATAGTTCAATAAATATTCATGTCTAAAATAATTGATGGATAATACGTATTAAATAAAAATACAAAGTTGACGAGAAAATATAAAAGTCGTCTATATTTTCTTGTTGCTAAAGTTCCAATTATTAAAATTAGAATTTCACCGTTTTAAGGTGATCGTTTTCCAATACTGTCATGCATGGGAACGTAGTCCTAAGACTTAAGTTACCATGCATGCATTGTTGTCTAAAATTTTAAGTTATTAGAACAATGCACAGATAAACAGATAAATGCACATATTTGTGATGAATTGCACAGTCAAAGGTTAAGGACGACCTGGAAATTTTTACGGGTTGTCACAGCTGTTGGAACCGTCTCGTCAATATTAAACTCTAACTCCTAAACCCTAAAAAACAATGACGAGCAAAAAAAACACAATGACGAGAAAAGGCACAATGGACTGAAAAACATAAAATCTGAAACATAAAAGCTAAACCCCAAAAACTAAACGCTAAAGATAAACCTTAAAGCATAAATCATAAACCCTAAATCTAAATCGTAAAAAATAATGACGAGCATATAAGAGATAATGATAAGCAGAAAGACGCAATGAGCTAGACAACCTAAATTCTATAACCTAAAAGTTAAACTGTAAAAGCTACCCTAAGCCCCTAAACCCTAAATTCTAAACCATGAATCCTAAACCATAAAGCTAAACCCTAAAAAACACTAATGAACGGAAGCGGCATAAAGATGAGCAAAAGACATAATGATTTATAAAACAAAGATTCTATAACCTAAAAGTTAAACCCCAAAAAACTTAGATCGTGGAGTTCGACAAGCCGGTTCAAATGTCGATAAAATAACTTCAATCGAAGTTCGTTTGAGCCAATTTATGAGTTTTAGATATTCCTTAGACTTCTTAAAAATAGGAGCTTAACCTAACTCGATCTATATTACGTGTAGGACTTTGCATTTTGTATATGATGGTATTTTTTGGTTTCATTTTGTGTAAATTATGGGAATTGTCCATCTGGTTTGTCCAATTTCACATTTCATCTATAGGTTTCAAAAAATTACGGAAATTGTCCGAAGGTTTGTGTTTATGTAACACCTTTGGTCTCTGACACTAACTACCGTTAAGTCAGTATAAATTAACAATTATACCCCTACCCTTTTATTTAAAAAAAATTATAAAAAATCCCTCTCACCACTCTGTCACCATCATCACCACCAACACCGTTACTGTCGTTGCCATCTCTGCTGCCTCTGAATTTTACACTCACTTAATGAAAAAATGTAACGGTAATTAGCATCAGGAACTAAATGTGCTAAAGAAGTGCAAATCTTTAGACCATAGCCGTAATTTATTAAACTTAGGGACAAAAGGTGAAATTTGAGTAAGCCACATGGACGATTTCCATAATTTACTCTTTCATTTTTAATAAAATAATGGTATTTTCTGGTTTTATTTTTAATTAAAAAACTTCGAGTGACTTGGGTGTTCCTCAAACCCTTTGTGCATGAATGGTCATGATTTACATTCACTCATATACCATATATAGTTTGGGAAATTTTTTTACAATCATGTTTGGGTATCTATATAAAGCCAAGAACAAGTTGTTGTCATCACATGCAAGCGCATCTGAAATAACATGCAAACATCTTAAATCATTGTGTACAGTTTTCAAAATGGTTTCTATTGTTTCTTCTCTTTCTTTATCCAATGGTGTGTGCCATGTTCGATCCATCAGTTTGCCTAGCAAATCACATTCTAGCACACTTCAAGTTGAAGACGAACTAACTCATCTCAGATCACGCGAGGCATCTTTGGCTTCTACTGCTATTGTAGAAACCATATGTGGGTCTCTAGCGTGGCTGAAAAAGTTGTACACATCTGTTAATGATCTTATTAGTTTGCCACAGACCCAAGAAGCACTTTCACATAGAAAGGATGATAGATTGATTGATGAGTTGCTGGATCGATCAATGCGCCTTTTAGATGTTTGTGGCTCCATAAAAGATGCCATGGAACCAGTGAAGGATCACATAAAAAATATCGAATCAGCTCTTAGAAGGGGAAAGGCCGAGGTTCTGAAAACTGACGCTTCCTCACTCTTGAAAATGAAGGATGCCAAAAGAGCAATTTTAGCACTAAAGCAAATTGATGATAAGATTGGGTTCATTGCTCTCTCAGATCTAGATCATCACCGCTCATCTTTAATGAGTTCACTGAGAGATACTAGTGCATTGAGTTTTTCCATATTTGGATCACTCTTGTCGTCTAAGACCATATTTGTGTGGAAACCAAAGTCTACCATATGGACAATGGTTTCCAGTATGATTCATAAAAGAAAACCCATTAGGGAAGATGAACCTCAAATTTCAAATGAGGCTCTAGAATCACACATTGAACACATTGACCACAGTTTAGAGTGCATGTCTCGGACCTTGATCAAAACACGGGTTTCTCTCCTCAATATTCGCTCTAGCTAGTTTATGTGTCCCAACGGACACTAATTATGGTGGTAAAATTTGATGGTGTGTCTCACAACTGAAGGTTACGGGTACAAATCCAATCCCATGGACCATAAGTTGTGTAATCCTAGAAAAATCTAGGTATTGCTTTTAAAATGATAAAAAGTAAACTTTTTGAACAGCAAAATTTTTTATTCAACTTGGATATTTTTTTGAACGGCTAATTTTTTTTATCATCAATGGGTTTTGAACCCTCACCAAATGGAAAGAGTATGCCTTATCCAACACCAAGTATTCAACTTGGATATTGAACCTTAAACCTCTAGGGAAAAGACACGCCTTATTAATCGTCAGGTTATCATTAGGTTAGAAGCGCTTTGATAATAAATATAAAAAAACAGTTTAGGGAGTCCAAAGACCAAAAATTGATTGGTATTTATGTTTTAATGGTATAATACGAAAGTTGATGGTCACTCAGATTGTGTGCTATGATTCAGCCCATGCAAGAGGCCCAAAGCCATGCAGCACAGTGACCCATACTTCACAAAAAAAAAATGGCATTTAAGTTTTCGTAGAACATTTATTTCTTTTTCTTGCATGTACCAAAAAAAAAATGGCATTTAAGTTTTCGTAGAACATGTATTTCTTTTTCTTGTACTTAATTATTTGTAAGTCTACATTATTGATAATAAAAAGAAAATTTCCCTAATTTGCGACTCTTCTCTTTCTATATTATTTTGAAAGTGGTTATTTTTAATTGTAATAATAAATTTTAATAATCATAGTTATTGTCTACTGACTGATATTAGTTTATATTTCATTTTTTTTGTACAATAAACTAGTCTTTAATCGTGTTAATAATAAACGAACCGTCGTTAAAATGAAACTAACTCCTTATAAAAATTTCACTTTTTGATGATTGGAAATCATGATGGCATCTTATGTTGCAAGTTTTGATGTATGTGAAGAAAAATTTTCAAAATACAACCACCCAAACACAAAATTCACCTACAACCAGATAAAAAACATTTCTTCATAGTTCACAACATATAAAAATCCTAAAAAAAAAACTCTGTGTTTAAGACCAGTCATAAAAAACATGACACATAAAATACGGGTTTCTCTCCTCAATATCCACTCTAGCTAGTTTACGGGTCCCAAGGGACATTATGGTGGTAAAATTTAATGTTGTGTCTCACTGTCGAATGTTAGGGGTTAATCCAAAATCCAACAGAACACGTAAGTTGTGGTGTAATCCTAG
Source organism: Deinandra increscens subsp. villosa (assembly GCA_039602395.1). Classification (NCBI taxonomy): domain Eukaryota; kingdom Viridiplantae; phylum Streptophyta; class Magnoliopsida; order Asterales; family Asteraceae; genus Deinandra; species Deinandra increscens. Next base: position 15,534 of record JBCNJP010001519.1, on the reverse strand, counting down.
AAAAATATAGGAATTGCTTTTCAAAAAATAAAAAATAAACTAGTTTACGGAGTTCAGAATTTAATTGTCATTTAAGTACAAGGGGTGTAATACGAAAGTTGATGGTCACTCAGATTGTGTGCTATGAGTCAGCCCATGCAAGAGGCCCAAATCCATGCAACTCAGCGACCCAACGTAAGGCAGTTAAGTTTTAGGAGAAACATGTATTTTCTTTTTCACTTACTTATTTGTAAGTTTGCATTATGGAAATTAAAAAGAAAATCCCTAGGTTTGTGACCCTTCTTTTTCTATGTTCTTTAGAGAGTAGTTATTCTAGTTCAACTTCTAATATTGATGCTTCCATTACATCATGCCTCCCCGTAAAGAAGTTCATGTCATCCATAATTAATGGTAGGAACTCTGTCCACCAGATCCACCACCATGAAACATCAAGTTTTAAAGATTGTCACACTTCTTTCACAGCTAGCCACCTAGTTTAAATAAAATCAAAACCCTAATTTCCGTCCTCACAAAGTCTGATTCCTCCTCCTCTTCGATCTGGTACACTACTAGAAAAAAAAAGCTTAGACTCCTTATCTTTGCTAAGATTTCTACCTTGGAGCTGATTAACCAGAGCTACTCCTTGTGTCTGGATTAAATAAAAAGATTAACTAAAATCGGCCAATCATATCAGTCTAAGATCAATATATTACACTCTTAAGCATGAAATTGATTTGAAGTAGCTAGGGACTCTTGTTTCGGTGAGTGACTAGGGTTTATCGTAAAGAGGTATTTCATTTTTCAACAATCTATTAAATATTTTGCAAATAAGTTAAATTCTATTCATTAATAGATTGATATGTAAATTGCAAAGAGATAGAAGGTAAATGGGTAACAAGCTGCGGCGCTAAATCCTTTTGTATAGCAAAACCAAGTTGTTTAAAAACTACATTCATAGATCTAGGTGTCATGACAATATTGTGCATGACACGAACTGACCATAAGAGTCTGCTTCAGTAACACGTTCAATTCCTCCAAACGAATGCCCTTTGAAAAATCCTACAGGGATGATAGCAGCTGAAAATATACTGAACTTCAAAGTTACAAATTGATATTAGTAATATAGAAGAGATTAATTCTATCCAACACAAAATGATATGTGTGTAACCAGGTATATAATATACACATGTATGTGTGTGCATAGTCAGGAGATACGAACGCTACTGAAGGCACTTAAGGCATGCATGCAGGTTTACTAAAGGGCAAGTTGGCAAGTTTAGTTTCTTTGATTAATTATTGAGTCTGTTGCACGTGTGTTTTCTTTGTTTTGAATAAGTCCCATGTACGTTAGTAATGGGTTAGTAGTGGGTCAGTAGGTGGACGAGTCTTTAGGCTCAAGTCCTAGTTTTTAGCTTTCTGTTATGTGTTTCCTATTTATTGCCCTTTAGCGCTCATTGAATAAAGAAGAGAGAAATTACGGTGAACTCTATCAGATTATTGCTTTATCATTCATAAAAGCTTTCATCTGGTATCAGAGCAAAAGTTCATCGATCAAAAGTGTGAGAATGAGTGAAGAAAAACTTAAAGTTCCCTAATTCGATGGCCACTTTCAGCATTGGTCAGAAATCATGGAAAACCTACTGAAGGCAAAGAAATTATGGGAACTCATCAACCATGGAATACGTGAACCCACTGTTGGGATTGCCCAAAGTGATGCGCAGAAGAAAACCCTGAAAGAACTTCGAGCTAAGGATCTGAAAGTGAAGCATTACATGTATCAAGCGATTGATCGGGTAACCTTCGAGCAGATTCTTGATCGAAGTACCTCCAAGGCTATTTGGGATTCAATGAAACAACGATTCCAAGGCAATGCTAGAGTTAAGAAATCCATGTTGCAGAAACTGAGGAGGGATTTCGAGTTACTGGAGATGAAAGAAAGTGAAACCATACCAGAATACTTTGGTAGAGTGTTGGCGGTAACAAACCAGATGAGAAGCAACGGTGAAAGAATGGAAGATGTCAAAGTGGTTGAAAAAATTCTGAGAACCTTGACTAAGAAGTATACCTTTGTAGTTGTCTCGATTGAAGAATCAAAGGAAGTTGACAAGATGAGCATAGATGAACTCCAGAGTACGTTGATCGTGCATGAACAAAAATTCAAAAGGCCAGTGATTGAAGAAGATCATGCTCTTTGGGTAAACTATGATGAATCAAGTGGATCCTTCACAGGTCGTGGACGTGGGAGATCAACCTTCAGGGGAAGAGGACGTGGAAGAGGTCAATCATCCTTCAGCAAGGAAACAGTGGAATGCTATAAGTGCCATAAACTAGGACACTTTCAATATGAGTGCCCCAGTTGGAAGGAAGCAAACTACACAGAAGAAACTAAAGAGGAGGAGATGATGCTCATGGCCATGTTTGAGGAAAAGGGAAAGCAGATTGTAGACCCAATTGAGGAAGCAAAAAGAGATCATCTTTGGTATCTTGACTCTGGATGCTCTCACCATATGTGTGGAAACAAGAAAAAGTTCTCTAACTTGGACTTGTCTTTCATGTATTCTGTGAAGTTGGGGAATAACACAAGATTAGATGTGAGAGGAAGAGGAGATGTTAAGATTGTGTTAAATGGGTCAAAGTTCACAATTCAAGATGTATACTACATCCCTGCACTCAAGAATAACCTTCTCAGCATTGGTCAATTGCAAGAAAAGGGTTTGGCTTTCTTGTTCAAGGCAAACATGTGCAAAATCATCCACCCAAAAAAAGGTATGATCCTCCAAAGTCACGTGAGTTTAAACCGAATGTTCCCTCTGTTTGAAAAGGTTGTTGAAGGAAATCCCATTAAGGAAGCAGGATGCATGTATTCTCAATCAGATAACATGTCAACCCTTTGGCATGAAAGATATGGTCACTTGAATGCTTACAGCATGGAAAGGCTGCAGCAGAAAGATATGGTTTTGGGTTTACCAAAGTTTGAAGTCACAAAGAATGTTTGTTCCCACTGTTGTGTTGGAAAGCAACACCGAAGTCCTATACCAAAGAGAAGCACTTGGAGAGCAACTGAAGTCTTGGAGCTGATTCACTCTGATATATGTGGGCCAATCACTCCAATCTCTAATGGTGGTAAAAGGTATGTTTTAACCTTTATTGATGATCATAGCAGGAAAGCTTGGGCATACTTGATTGAGGAGATGTCTGAAGCATTAAATTGCTTCAAAGTGTTCAAAGCAAAGGTGGAAACTGAAGCCAACAAAAGAATAAAAGCCATCAGAACCGATAGAGGTGGTGAATACATATCTGATCAATTCAACAACTTCTGCAGGGATCATGGCATTAGAAGACAGTTGACAACTCCCTACACTCCACAACATAATGGAGTGGCCAAAAGGAAAAACCGAACTGTGATGAATATGGTGGTCACCATGATGGCTTCCAAAAGGGTTCCTAAAGTGTTGTGGGCAGAAGCAGTCATGTGGACCTTTCATGTGCTGAACAGATGCCCAACAAAGGCCCTATTCAACAAGACACCTCAAGAAGCATGGAGTGGAAGGAAACCATCTGTTGAACACTTCAGAATATGGGGATGCATTGCCCATGTTCACATACCAAAGGAAAAGAGAAGCAAGCTTGATGACAAGAGCATTACCTGCATCATGACAAGGATGAGTGATGAGTCAAAGGGATACAGACTTCTCAACCCCCACACCATGAAGATAACAATCAGTAAAGATGTTGTCTTTGAGGAAGATAAGATTTGGGACTGGGAAACAGAAAGTGAAACAGAAGATAAGCTCTCTTGGGGTAAGGATGACCACCTATCTCCTGTTTTAGATGATGATGTGTCAAGTGATGAAGAAAGAGACTTCAACAACAGTTTGGAGCCCCTAAACCAAACTCATGATGTAGAAGCAAGTTCCAGCAACCAGGATAATAGTACACCAGCAAGGGAGGGTAGAGTAAGAAGGGCCCCAGCCTACCTAAGTGATTATGTGACCAACATCCGACCACAATAGGAAGATGAAGCTCATGCTGTGCAAGACATCAGCAGTGACCCAGTAAGGTATAAAGAAGCTTGCAAGGATGTCAGGTGGAGAGAAGCAATGGACATGGAGATAAGGTCCATTGAGAGAAATGAAACTTGTTCTTTGGTCCAACTTCCTGATAACACAAAATGCATTGGTGTTAAATGGTTGTACAAGACCAAGTTAAATGAAAAGGGAGAAGTCAGCAAGTATAAAGCTCGCCTAGTGGCAAAGGGATATTGTCAGGAGCAAGGAATTGACTACAATGAAGTTTATGCCCCAGTTGCTAGAATGGATACCATTAGGCTCATGGTTGCTATTGCTGCTCAAAGAAGGTGGAAACTGTATCAGATGGATGTCAAGTCAGCCTTTCTATATGGCACTTTGGAAGAAGATGTCTATGTGCAGCAGCCACAAGGTGTTGTGATTCCCGGTCAAGAGCATATGGTGTACAAGCTTCACAAGGCACTTTATGGACTGAAACAAGCTCCCAGGGCTTGGTTCAGTAGAATTGAAGACTACTTTATGAGGGCTGGCTTTGAAAGAAGCACAAAGGAGCACACTCTCTTCTTGAAGAAAGGTACCAATGGTAGTTGCATCTATGTAAACCTTTATGTAGATGACTTAATATATACAGGAAATGATGAGGAATTGATGATGGAGTTCAAGGATTCCATGAAAAGGGAGTTTGAGATGACTGATCTAGGTCTCATGAAGTTTTTCCTTGGCATAGAAGTGATGCAGTCAGATCAAGGCATACACATCTCCTAGCACAAGTATGCTATTGAAATCTTGAAAAGATTTGACATGGAGAATTGCAACCCTGTGTTAAATCCCATTGTTCTTGGAACAAGACTCAATGCTGATGAAGGTAACGGGGTTGATGAGACCATCTTCAGGCAAATCATTGGAAGTCTCATGTACATCACAACCACAAGGCCTGATATTCAGTTTGTGGTAAATCTGATCAGCAGATTTGTCTACAAACCAACTGATTTCCACTATGCAGCTGCAAAGAGGGTGCTAAGATACTTAAAGGGAACTATTGATTATGGAATTTGGTATTCATCTGATGGAAAGGGGGAGCTGAGTGTGTTCACTAATAGTGATTATGCAGGTGATATCAATGACAGAAAAAGCACTTCAAGAAATGTGTTTTTATGGAATGGAGGAGCTGTGACTTGGGCATCCAAGAAGCAAGAGATTGTTGCTCTATCCTCCACTGAAGCAGAGTATGTTGCAGCTGCTCTCTGTGCGTGTCAAGCTGCCTGGATGAAGGATGTATTATGGGAATTTGAAGCTAACCCTCCTGCTCCCATGATCATTAAGTGTGATAACACATCAACCATCAAGCTTTCTCAGAATCCATTATTCCACGGAAGATGCAAACACATTGGGGTAAGGTTTCATTTCCTTCGTGACAAAGTGGCAAATGGGGAGATAGAGTTAGATCACTGCACCTCAAATAAGCAAGTTGCTGACATATTGACAAAGCCATTGGGAAGAGACAACTACGAACGACTAAGGAAGATGTTGGGTGTTTGTTCTATCAGAGACAAACTTGCTAAGGATTGCAAGTTTGAGGGAGGGATTGAAGGAACTTAAGGCATGCATGCAGGTTTACTAAAGGGCAAGTTAGCAAGTTTAGTTTCTTTAATTAATTATTGAGTCTGTTGCATGTGTGTTTTCTTTGTTTTGAATAAGTCCCATGTACGTTAGTAATGGGCCAATAGTGGGTCAGTAGGTGGACGAGTCTTTAGGCTCAAGTCCTAGCTTTTAGCTTTCTGTTATGTGTTTCCTATTTATTGCCCTTTAGCGCTCATTGAATAAAGAAGAGAGAAATTACGGTGAACTCTATCAGATTATTGCTTTATCATTCATAAAAGCTTTCAGCTAACTGATAGGCAAGCCCTTGATAAGTCTGGGTAATGCTCATAGAACATTATGTTTTTGCAAATAATAGCTTGTCCTTTCCAAGTAGACCAGGACTGGCCAAAAGCAGCAACATTCATAAAAAAAAAATTTGTAGGGTCTGACGACCATTATTAAATGTAGAACACAGGAACGGTCTTGCTAGTGCATGATGATCTCCAATTCGGTAAACAACAAGGTAAATAACACTTCTTTTATTGCTCAACCTTTAGAGAGAGAAAGTAAACAGGTTACACCTTACAAAAGACACAGTTTACAGCTCAAACCTCACAACTCCTCCACTCTAAACGAGCTAAACCTTTTTATACTAGATCTGGCCAGCGGACCAACTAACCAGCGTACCAGATGGTCCGGGCGTACCATCTGGTCCACCCCTGGTCCGCTGAGACCAGATTATACAAAACATTATAAATACAAGACCTAGCACTAGACAACTATATATGCTTCTACAAACTCCCCCTTGTCTTGTGCTAGTCTTCAGAAGCTTTTGATCAAGTCTCTTTCCAGTGTTGTCTTCTATTATTCCCCGCATGAATCCCGAACGCAAAACATACTCTGATCACCTGTTGAAATTGCAAGGCTTGTTCAGCATGTTCAGCCTTATACAAAATGTTGCTATGATAGAGTTTGTCTATGTCGTCCTTTGATAAATTGATAAGCCACATCGGATCATACAGTCTGACCACTTTGTTCTCTTCCTTCACTACCACCACCGCTTCACCAGTACCTTCATCATAATACCACCATTTCAGTGTTTTGATGAAATCTTGTTCTAGCTTCTTCAATGGAATTTTCTTCATCTGAACTGGCTTCTTATACTTCACAATGATCAGGGCTTTTCCAGTGTTCGGGTTGATTTCGGTTGGATGTTCAACAAATCTCGGTCTCTGAGGAGTTAGAAATTGGAACTTTCCTTGACATTCTTCAACCAATTTCTCTTTGAAAACAGCAGCCAATTTATCATTTCCATAATTCAGAAACTGACATCTGGATAAGTCCCTTACATCACAGACCGGCAATGTGTTGAATCTTGTTGGACATCTCAGATATATGATTCCAAACTCCTTTTTGATAGCATAACACTTAAGTTGAGAATCATACATCCAACTGATTATTCTGCCAGACGCTTGTCTACCCTTTCTTTCAAAGTATTTCTTCTGATCAACCTCTTTTACAGATGATTTTACTGGCATTTTCTTTGCCCTTTGCTCTTTTAACCACGCATCAAATAACATTTTCTTCTCTTGTTCTTCAGTCAAATCTTCAGACTCAGTTGATGCTGGCTGATCAGATTGCTTTTCAGTCTCTTTCTTCTTTAACTCATCTTCAATTTTGTCTTCATCATCTTTTCCAAAGAAATTAAACCCACCAGACTGATCATTATCTGCAAAGTTTCCATATATTGTAGGATCATCCGAATATTCTTCAGCCGTCATATCTTCCAATTCTACCTGTTCCTCCTCATAATCTACATTTTCATAGAATCTTCTTCATTATAAGGATTAGCAAACGGAACATCATCCACATCTTCTACATTCAGAGCAAAGATAGCAGCTAACTGCTCTTTTGTATACGGATTTAAGAACTCTCCCTCAACCCTGGTCACCGGGGTCACATCATAGATTTGAGTGTCGGTCTCCCCCTGAGATGTAGTAGAAGTACCAGCAGCGGCAGCAGACGTTCCAGCTGCACCAGTACCAGTACCAGATCCTCCAACACCTCCTTCAGGATCAGGATCTTCGTTCAAATATCTCATCACATCATCATCATCTTTGCAACTTTCATCTGGATTAGGCCTTCTCTCCCCCTGAGCAGGTAAAGCTTGAATCAATTGGTTTAGCTGCTCACCCAAGGAGATAGAAAGTTGTTGCAGTTTAGCAATTTCTTTGTCTTTTTCTTGATCTCGAGATCGTAAATTAGCAATTGCACGATCTTTCTCTTGACCTCGAGACACCAATTCTTTCACCAAATTCTTTAACCCTCTGATTTCATCTGCTTGCTGACGATTCGTTGATTCCAACTCATCGAGCCTGGTTTGATGAAGTGCCAGCTTCAGATCAGTAGATGAAATTGTTGATTGAGTAGAAGCACTTGTGGTAGAGGCAGCAGTAGAACCTGAAGCAGCAGAAGTAAACCTTTTGATAATCAACTTTTGTATCGGGGGAACAGACGTACTTTGAACATTAACGCTCTTTGTAGTCGGTTGTACTGGAATAGAAGACTGAGATTGTACTTTTTGCTTCTTAGCCGGCGAACTGTGACCAGATTTTCTTGCATCGGCCAGAAATGAGCCTTGTTGCACAGTAGATCGCTTAGCCATACGTTTGACTTTTCCAGAATAAATCACTTTAGCTTTGCCTTTGTCAGCTGCCGAAGACTTTCTAACAGACTCCTCCGCTTCCGGAGTATAAGATGGATCAACTGTGTCTTCAGCCTGCTTAGTCCTCTGTTCATATTGAGAAGTATCCAAATTCTGCGACTTTAGATAAGCGATATGTTGTTTGGAACCCTTCTTGACAGAAATATTTCTAGCATTATGCAAGATGGACACGTAGGCACCAGAATCTGATTCAGTATCAGAAGAACTTCCACGAGCATCATCATGTGGAATATCAGCATCATCCAACATCTCATCATTCTGGACATTCACAGCTTCAGATTCAATATTCTGTTGAACTATAGGCTCAGATTCTTGTTGCTGCACAGGTGGTTCATTTTGAATAATCGGTGGTTGATCATTCTGTTCTTGAGATATTTGATCATCTGTATCATTATCTTCAACATCCTCCACAGGAAATCCTTTATCATCATATTCCAACTCATCATCTGAACTGTCAGCATGTTTGGCAGCTCCATCCACAGGAGCTACATAAGTTAGATCCGCCAGATGACCAATCAATCGTTTAACAGGCGGATTGCCTTTGCCTCCTTTACACTTCTGATAAACATGAATCTTCCCAACAGCAACTCTGTTCATATGCTTCATATCAATAATCGCAGCATAGTTCTTCGGAAGATTTGGATGCAGATCATTCAAGATCATTTGTATGAATCTCGGATACATAATACTTCTCACTTGTTTCGTCAAGATATTCTCCTTCATATAATTGAAAATCCATCAAGAAAAGTTGAATTCTCGATTTAACACCAACGCAGAGAAAAATGACAACACCCTCAAATCAAATTCCTCCTGCCCTCTCGTTCGATTCCCAAAACACTTGATTATAACATGCATCAGATACTTGTACGGAGGACTCAGATTCGCCTTCAAATACCACGGAACATAAAGTTGACCATCATATTTGATTCTTTTAAGCAAAGCTACTAGATCAACTTCATGAAAAACTGTAGGATAGGCAGCTTGATCATTTAATTTCAGAACCCTCCTCACATCGTCTTCAGTAATGATAACATCAGTGTTTAGAATTCGAGCACTAATCACGGACGGCTCAACGGAACAATCAACTTGAGCAGAATTCCAAAACATCACGAGCAAGTCTTTGTATGGAGGACACACATGAGTAGCAGCATATAATATCCTTGATCGTCTTATGAAATCAAAAATGTCAAGAAATTGAGGTTTCCATTTTTCTACTGCATCTAGAAATGCACAAACATTGTGTTCACCGATCGATTTGAAATCTGCCATATCTGTACACATCATCAAAACAAAATATCATTAAAATCATTCAATATAATCAGAATTATCAATGACTAAATCTGATTTTATGTGAAACGCTCAAACGAATAACATTTTGGAAAAATTTGATGAGCGGACCAAATGGCGGATCACATTTGGTCATCCGGATCATCTGGTCTGGCGGACCAGAAATTGTTGACCGCGGATCAGATTTGGTCAAACGGACCAGATTGCGGATCAGAATTGATTGCGGATCATCTGGTCCGCCGCGGACCATTTGGTCCGGCGGACGAACAGACACCGAACGGTCTTTGCCAAATCGAACCCTCCAAATCAAGTGATTTTGAAAATCGGACACAAAGGTATTATTCTAGAATGAAAACCGAGCAGGTCTATGTGTTTCTCATCAATTAACAACACCTAAATCTCGCTTAACCCCTTTTGAGTTAGTGTTTTCGAAAAACCGAATCTTAAATCTCAAATATCTCTCAAATGAGATCATCAATCTGCAAATCAAAACCACCATTAGATGCGCAATGTTAAAACCTACCTTTAGCAACAAAAATCACGTGCAACAGCTCGTTATACACGAAGAAATCAAAGGAACAGTCGTACGAGGGTCTAGGGTTTCTTTCAGAGAAGAAAAGAGATGGTCCGTGGGTTATAAAGAACCCGGACCAGATTGTGATATTTATACCCCAAAATGGTCCGCCCGGCGTACCATATGGTCCGCCGGATCAGAATTAAGACCATTTTGCCCTTTATCCTTCAAAATCTCATTTTTTAATCCAAAAAGGTTCAATTTCTTTAATTTCAAACACGATGAGCTGATTTAGCATCGATTGTGGTTCATTTAATCAAGAAGCAGGTGAAAACTTTGGAATGCATGATCCAGAATTAAGCATTGTATGTATAAGAACACCAGTCATATCGTCAGTAAGCTCATCAGCAGATTCATGGTGTGCATCCAAGAAAGAATTAAAGAATGTCTTATAATCAAAAGTAGAACCATCAACCGATTTGGGTTTCAGAAAACTATATCTTCGACAATCCACATGCAAATGGCTCTCAATGGTCTTTGAAGACGGAAAATAGACACGTTTCATTGGATACTGATAACCAACAAAGACGCCATCCATAGCCTTAGCTTCAAATTTACCACCACCTTTGAGAACGGTGCATAGACACCCAAATGGTTCGAGAAAATCTAAATTCGGCTTTCTACCTTTGAGCAATTGATAACAAGTCTTGTTGAACCGCTTAACAATAAGAACTCTATTAAGCACATGACAAGCAGTATGAACTGCCTCAGACCATAACTTGATTGGTAGATTTGCATCAGCTAACATAGTTCGTGCGGTCTCTATTAAAGTTCTATTCTTTCTCTCAGCCACTCCGTTTTGTTGTGGAGTGTATGGTGCACTAAATTCATGTGAAATTCCAAAAGAATCACAAAATGCTTTCATCATTGCGTTCTTGAATTCAGTACCATTGTCGGTACGAATGCGACAAATCTTGTGCTTGTACAAATTCTCAAACTTGGACAATAAACGCTGAATAGTTACTGGAGTTTCATCCTTTGAATGTAATGACGCTACCCAAGAGAAACGCGAGAAATCATCTGTAATTACCAAACAGTAAAAGCTTCCATCCACACTGCTTACATTCATAGGACCAAAAAGATCCATATGAAGTAGCTCCAATGGAGTGACAATTGAATTAACACGTTTGTACGGATGAGACTTTTTCTGTTGCTTTCCCTTTTTGCATGAAACGCACACATCATTAAGTGAAAAACGATTCTTAGAAACTCCCTCAACCAAATTGTGATTAACCAAATAAATTAATCTTGCGGTGGTTAAGATGACCCATACGGCGATGCCACAAAATTGACTCTTTTTCAGTGGCTTTGGATAAGAAACATGTAGCCGACACCGCAGACGAGGTCTGATTCATATTCAAAACATATAGATCTCGAAATCTAGGTGCACGCATCACTATCCAGTCATTAGGAATATGAATTCCGGGCTTCAAAATGATACATTCAGAACTTGTGAACGCAGTGGTGTACTGCTTATCACATATTTGTGAGACACTCAAGAGATTGTGCTGCAATTCTTCCACAAATTGAACTTTGTCAAATGTAATTTTGTCATTTCCCATTTTTCCTTCTCCAGTGATTCTACCTCCTTTATTGCCAGCAAAAGTAACTCCCCCACCATTGATTGGTTTGACATCAGTAAGCAAGGAGAGATTACCAGTCATGTGCCTGGATGCTCCACTATCAATAACCCAAAAGTTGTTGACAGCTGGCTTTCGAGCACCCTGCACATAGTAGCAATTAATTAGTGAGAATCTGGACCCAAGCATTCAGCTTTGGGTCGACTTGTGTCTTCTGAAAAATCTTCAGTGGCTTTGGAAGACATTTTAGGCAGCCACTTTTGCCTGATTACCGGAACAGATGAATCTGTGGTGACATTATCTGAAGATGAACTATCAACCGATTTTTTAGTTTTGTAAAATTTTTCTCTTTTGAAAAAATGTTTTGTAACCACGTTTCCATCTGTGTGTTTTGGCTCAGAAACATTTTCAGATTTCTTTGATTCAACAGCGGAAGCTCGTTTCTCGGCCAAAACAGGACAACGGTTTCGTATATGACCTTTCTGATAACAGTGGTAACATCTCCTTCGATCAACAAACACAACAGGAAAATGAGATCCTGAGTCAGATGAAATGTTATCATCAGACATGTGTCGTGCCTCTCTCCTCGGGGCCTTAGCATTAAATCCTTGCAATTTGTGCTTAGGGAGAGGTTTAAACAATGATTTAATATGGCCAGATTGGTTATAAAAACCAAACTCATCAACGCCACACTGATCAGCATACCCTTTGGGTTTGACACGGTCATTCTTGGTTTTCTCAAACTGTCCAAAATTTTGTTCATACGACCCAAAATCATCGTAAAAATCATAATCCTCACAAAAACCATATGCTTCATAGTCAAAACGATTTGTTTTAGCTGAAAATTTACCATCAGAATTATAAAAATTCTTAGGTGAGTACTTTGACGTTTTTGACTTTGAAAAAAATGTCTGATCATCAGGACTAGTTCTAAGTTTCAACAAAGAACCATTTTTCTCAGGTTTATGATCAGACACAGATTTTTCTTTTTCATCAACATAAAACACTTTGGAAACTTTTGTTGTGTCAACACAACATAGTGGAAATGCTTCATCCGAAAATATGGTATCACTACCTTTCAGAGAATACATTTTCACTTTCTTAGAACACTCACCCATCTCAACTTTACCTTTCTGTTTTTCATCTACATTCCCAGACTTACCATTCTTCTTTTCAGGCTGTTAAACTTTCTCAGGTTTCTTTTGATTGACCTTAGAAATTTCATCAGGATGTCTAAAACCAATACCATTGAATTTTTCTGATTTTAACAAAGGTACCGGTATTGAATGAACATCTGGTGTGGTTGTGTTGCTCTTAGTTACAGATTCTCGTTCATAGAACAAGTTACAACCTTTTGCAAATTTTGAATTTTCAAATTCTTTCATTTTCTTTTCAGTTTCTTTGACTTTCTGATCAAGCAACTTCTAAAGGTGTAAGGTTTACACTTTTAGATGATTTTACCATAGAATCATGAGACTCAGACTGTTTGAGAACCACATTGACAGTTTTGGACACATTCCTCAAAGGCTTCCTCTTATGAGTGCCTTTGGATGTGTCAGATACTCCTTTAGAAAACATGGAATAATCAAACGCAATAGCTGGTTTGATATTAGATTCATTTGGGCCTTTCCCATGCACAATCGGTGGTGGAACTGAAGTACACCCTGATTCTTTAGGCACATCTTTTAAATTTTCATCTTTGCACAGAAAACTGGCAAAGGAAGATGAATTCTTGAAATTTTCCAATTGCCTCTGAAGATCCAATATTTCAATGTTTAATTCAGAAATTTTAGAATTAGCTTCTGCAAGCTTTTTCTCACAAAAAATATAATCCTCAGTTTTGTTAGAGTAAATTGCCATTTTCATCCCTGTGGTTTGCTCAAAATTGCCAATTCAGTCCAATAGTTTAAAAATTGCCAATTTCGTCCCTGTGGTTTGCAAAAATTGCCAATTCAGTCCAAAACCAGCAATTTCTTTGGACTTAATTGACATTTTTTGCAAAACCACAAGGACGAAATTGGCAATTTTTTTATAATATTTTTGTGCTTAGAATCAAGGCATGCTCACTTTTTAGTTCTACCTTAACGGCCTCCCACCTTTGTTTATAGATTGTGACATTTTCTTCTGCCAATATGTATTTATCATGATACATGACTTTCTCATCTGAAAGTTCTTTCAGTTGATTGGCAGTTGTTGTGCAAAATTCATAGATGTTAGAATTAACCTGAACATCAGCCATAAATGCCTGATGACCCTCAGCAAAGAAGTCTTCTCCTGGAAGATCAGGATCATCTTCAGTTGTTACATCCCTCTCCTCAGTGCATAGAAATGCAGACTCGTCAGGAAAATCTACAGCCCAGTCGTAACCCTCACCGATTTGCGAGACTAAAGCTTTAGATTCTGTGTTGGATCCACTAGCAGCTGCATTTGAGCTTGATGGATTTGCATTGCTTCCCGACCCTTGGTTACTTTTAGAGGCATATTTCTGAAATAACTTCGAAGTCTCCTGTTTCTTTGCCTTGGTACACTCTTTTGCAAAATGTCCATAATTTTGACAGTTATAGCATCGGACCTTAGATTTATCAAATCCCAATTTTTCTTCAGGATTAAGATCTTTACGACCAGTCTTCTCCATAAACCTCTTACCTCTTCTAACAAGCATTTCCATCGACCAATTAATATCCATTAACTCTAGATCATCTGGATCAATTTGTTCATAATCTTCTTCAGTCAGTTCAGCACTAGTCAGCTTTCCAGCTATCACCCCATCGTAGGACGAAATCATTGCCGAGAATAACGCCAGATAATCATTTGTGGTTTTTGCTGAAAAAGCATTCTGATTTGGAGCAGGTGAAGATTGATTAGAATACACCGGATATGTAACAGCAACTTTGGTAGAATATCCCTCACTTGATGAAACTCTTGACATGCTTGCATGACCACTCGAAGTGTTTTCCACATAAAATGCCGTTGTTGGTGGATTACAATTTGCTTTAGCCTTTGCATGCATCGTTGACGCAGTATCACCAAAATAGACATCTGGATTTTGAACTTGAGTTGGTAAATTATTTACACGTCTCATATCCAACTCTCGAGCTAGCAAATTTCGAGTAAGATCATCATATGTGATATCATCAAAATCCTTGTTATGAGTTAACAACAGAATATATCCTTCCCAAGTTGCTGGCAAAGCATCCAAAAGTTTCTCTTTCAGTTCTCCAGCATCCTTTTTCACCCCAACGATATCCAGCTCACTCACCAAATGAGATAATATTGAAATCAGATCATTAATGCTTTCATTAGGTACATGACAGAAGTTATCGTACTCTCGCAACAACACCTTTTTCTTACTCTTCTTATATTGTACATTTCCTTCACATCTATGGCACAATGCTTCCCATAAAGCCTTTGACGTTGTGTGCATCTTAAATTGATGTAATATATCCTTTGATAATGCCATTGATAAATTTGAGTAAGCTTTTCTTTCCAGTTTGAAAGCTTCCTTTTCAGCATCATTCATTTTTGTAGAAGCACATTCCTATGCTATGAGTGTCTCGTGTATTGTATCTATGTGAGCGGGTCTTTGTATGGAGTGTAATGACTATATCATTGGCACCGGACCAGATGGTCCGGCGGACCAAATGGTCCGGGCGTACCATTTGGTACGCAGCCTATGTAGTCACTTACTATAAATAGGTTGTGTTAGAATGTGCATGAGAACTAGTTGAACACTTATGTCATTCTACACCTTTCTGTGTGTGTTTCTAGAGAGAGAAACTA
>JBCNJP010001518.1:0-30949 GCA_039602395.1 Deinandra increscens subsp. villosa | reverse complement strand
GCGACCAGCGAAACTGTCTTGTTCCCTGGGCGAAACTGTCCAGCGAAACTATGTATATCTTCATCCAGCGACACTATGCAGCGAAACTGCAGTGTCGCCGGGTAAACCAACCAGACCAGCTCGAGCGAATCTACCGAGCGAAATTCCCTGAACGAAAGTTCAAACCAGTTTCGGGCGAAACTAGGCTAGCGAAACTGTACCAACAGTTTCGAGCGAAACTAGCCTAGCGAAACTGTGTCATCGGGTATTGCCTAGCGAAAGTGCTGCCCGTGCACACAGCGAAACTGACTAGCGAAACTGCTAGCGAAACTGAGACCAGAATCCAAACTTGTACAATTTGCTTGAATGTTATGACTTACATAATTATGCCATGATGATACATGCTTTGATTTCTGATGTATATGAACCCTTGTTTATGATCAACCATCGGTGTCGTGTGTCTGTATGTCGAGTCATAGTTCCAACGTGCTATGTTATGGGCCATAGTGACGTTGAAATGCCCGATTATATATTTTATAAATAGAGTAATTGTTAATAATAATAATAATTTAAATTGTAATAATGAAATTAAATAATAATGATAGTAGCACGTGTTGTACCAGATAAATTCACCTCCTCCTTTGTGATTATTTTTTTTTTATTTATTTTTTTTCTTTTGCGATTCAAATCCATCAAAATCTTCATCCCAACTAACGAGCACATAAGTCGGAAGGATCAGATAAATAATGACCACCATATAAACCCGTTTCACGCATAAATTGAATCCACCAAACCTCATCCGATCCTCGTCCATCGCTCTCTGTTGTTTCGAAAACCTCACCGGAAGAGTCAGACTTCACCGTGAGCCACCACCGCAACACTCTCTTTCTCGGCCAACTACAACCGATCCGAATCGAGGTAACTCACCGTCTCCGTTTTCATTCGATTATCCCCGTTCGTAACTCCGTCACACGATAGATAAGATCCGTGATTGCCGCTGTTAGGTTTCAAGTGCGCAACATACGTTTTACCGGTCATCCCTGTTCTAGTACGGTGTGATTAGAGACTCCAGTGACACCTACTCTTGCCGACACGACAAGTCCCGTCACGATCATAGACCTCCGTTGTTACCGCCTCTCCAACCGTTGCCGACTACGCATAGACTTGCTAATCAAGGGTCGCTCATCTATCTGGATTTTTTTTTCGTGAACTATTCCCCATCAACGTGAGGTACTGATTATCTTAATACTTGTGTCTGCAATACAAATGGGTTTGTTTAAAGAGTTTTAGAAAAACCTGCAAGTTAATATGCAGAAGGAGGTAGAGTAGATTTAAAACATATAAATTGTTTTCTTTGTCTTTTAGTGGTTGGGTTTTAATTGGAAAAGAGGGTGTACATATATTTTACGTACTACCCTTATATATGTATATCAATATTTTATTAGCACATTTTTTTTTCTATTGGCTTTTCTTTTCAAAGCTTTTCTTTTCTCTATTTTCATATGGGTAGATTGTGACTTGAGGGAAATTCAATCAACATTTAAACCAACGTGCAGACTGGTTAAAAACATTTCAAGGATTTTAGGTCTATATAAATAAAGTAAACATATAAACTATTTAACCATGACACGATATGGACAAATACTTAAGGCCATCAATTGACTTCTATAAACAACAGAACAGTTGATGCTCACGGGTGTTTCCATCTAATAATATTGTTATTAAATCTAAAAGCCTTGAATTGGTTTTCTATGAGAAGATAGAATAGTGTATATTTGTTTAAGTGATACGTGGGTATTGCTTTGCATATTAATTAAAAAGAAAAACAAATCAAATCATAAGAGAGAATCTTAGAATACAAACTTTGCAGGTTTCTTGCTCGATCCAAAGTAAATAAATAATCACCAAAATTCAAATAATTACAGTGTAGGTCCTCGAGGTATCGGTCACCGGCATAGCATTACCTTAGAAGTTGTTTCTTCGTGCCTATAAGTTAAGGTGCGGTTTTTCGACCCTTTCCTCGTAGCTTCTTTATTTGTTTTTGTTGAGTTCGTAATTCATTGCTTCAAAGTGGAATTATTGAATTAGCCTCATCGAATGATTAGTGTCATACCGTTTTCATTGAATATCGTTACATTGTACCGTACTGTTTTATTGAAATTGTTTACATGCGATAGGATAGATCCCTTTGTACTCGTTATCGCATGTTCCCATTATATTTGGACATCGTTACAAACCTTAGAGTTAAGGTTATAGAGAATTTCATATATTTACTTGCATATGTGACCGTTTTATTTGGCCTCAATACCCGAGCTTATCCACCTATGGGGACCATAGGGCGTCAATTGTGGCACCTTTTGACGTGCTCTATCTGTGGCAGAGCGATTAGCCACGGCGTCTCGAAGTAGTTAATGATGTGTTAAGTTGCTGCACTAGTTAGTTAATTAGAGGCGTATGGATCGATCCTAGGAAAATTACTGTTATTTGGTGAGTTGGTTAGGTGTGTGTGCCCACACTCCCATATCACATTACTGGTACATTAGGGCTACAGCCAATGTACATATTGTTACTGTTACTGTTACTGGCTCAAATGGGTATTTCCTTATTGATACGTCTCATTCATTTTTCTTCTGAGTCGTATATTTGTTGTTTTGTCAGTGTTACATTGTACTGCTATTGTTCTACCGTTACTGAGCAATTTTTGGCTCAGCCGTTTTCTTTTCTTGTGTCTTCTTTATTTTTATGACAGGTACTTCTGGGGATAAGGGGAAAGAGATCAAGAGAGAGTAAAACTGGATAGGACGAGAGAAGTGCAAGAGTTTTTAAAACTGATTTATTTTAACTTATTTCTTCCTTTGAACTTGACATGTTTTCGCTTAAAAACCTGGATTTTTGGATTTTAAGTATTTTATTAAGTACTTTTGGGTTGTTGCTATCTCTGTTTACTGTATGAGTGACACGTCAACTCTATTTGGGTTGGGGTGTTACAGACGTTAAGTAAAGATTAGACACAAAACTAATACTTAAGACCTAAACGTGTTCATAGGTCTTCGTTAAGCAAACTTGGATATTATAGCAAGTGTAGCAGTGAAACCAAAGGTGAGTGTCACTAACCCGATTACCGTGAGCCCGTTTGGGTCACACCGAATAACTAAATAGAAACAATGCTGACAACTTCGAGAGTGCTAGGCACCTCCCTGATGAATTTGAAAACCTGGAGTGCACGGCACCCACATGATGAACTTGAAGTGCTTTATGGGAAGCACTTGAAAATTTCTTAAACAACTATTTCTGAAACGAAACTGAAAACACTTTTGAGATTCATGAGAATCCAGTAAACCTTTTTAATATGGCTAGTGTAGGTTAAAGTCTAAACCACATGATATCACATGATTTCTAAGGATGCCTTGAAAACTTAAAAGTCCTCAACTAAATTGTACCATTAATTGTAAAGCGAGGGGATGTTGGGTAGATCTACTGGAGTTTGACAAACTCCGCCCCGTGGCACGGGGAGTGCACGAAGGTACAATATCAGCCTATTTGACCGTGATCCCGAGAGGACACGGGGGAGGCAAAACCGCGATGACGTAGGTCCGCAGTACTGATGGCACGGCCACTACAATAAATTATGGTCAGCTTTGGTGCAAACTTCCTTAGTGCATGGAACAACGGATTAGCTACCCGCGATATCGGTTGAGCACTTTAACTATACAAAACTAGTACATACCCGATAACGTAGGTTACGGACAATACTTTTACTAAACCACGATACTATGATTTTGGTCATTACAAAGCATTGTTTTTCACAAATAAATATTACTTAAAGTATATGTTGATACGTTTATGATTATGAGACCGGGCCACTGCATGACAAGCCCACTGTGAACTCACCAACCGTTAGGTTGACACTTGCGTGGTTTAAACTTTTGCAGATCGCTAAGGAGTATCCGGAGCGGGTTGGCATGGCACATGAAGACCTTTATTTTAGTTAAACTAAATTGGGAATTTAATACACTGATTTGTAAAGCACGTGGTTAGTGCTAAAGATAATGATTTCCGCTGCGTACTGTTAAACTGTTTTATTTATTAATGTTTGGACTTTACTCTGATTCGTTTAGTATTTGTAACTAATGGTTGTGGTCCTGGTCTGGTCGCACCCCTTAACGGTATAAACTCCGTTAGTGGTTAATCTGGGGGTGTGACAGATTGGTATCAGAGCCATAAGTTGCAGAGAACTGGAATCATTTTGAAAAACGATTTGGAAACTGCAACTTGAAACCTTAGTTACAAACGAATAAACAAATTCCCAAAACAAAATTTTTTACGTGCCAACCTGGGATACTCGCTCTGCTGTGTAAGTAAAAGCTTAGTACGTATGTATGTATATATATATATATAAATATATATATATAGATCGTGTCTAGGAAGTCTAACGGAAAACCTTAGGAAAATTTTCACACACGAATACGAAACGCGAACGCTAATGCGCGCACTATTCCGGGGGAAAGCGACAACGAAACGATGCTACACACTACGTCCTGATTTCTACTACGATGACTACGCCGACGGTGACTTTTATGGGGAAGCCGACTTTCGACGATAGCTACTTGCGACTTACGACGTTCCTCGACGACGCCACGGTTACGCACAAAATTTTTCTGGACTAATAGTGGGATAACGGGAAATTGTTAATATACATATTATGGGATATGTATAAAGTATAATTGTGACTGAACACTGGCTACTTTAACTGTCCAGCAAGATGTCTGGAAGAGGACACGGAAGGAACAACATCAACATGACACCTGCACAGCTGCAGGCGATGATTAATGAACACGTGCAAGCCGCGGTGGCAGCCGTCCAAGCTGCATATGCCGCTCAGGGTAACTATTATGCCGGTTAAGGCACAAAGCGAATTATATTTGACCTGTTTAAATTTGAACCCGAACTATTTATGCATCAGGAAACCACCACTGCACGTTTAAGTCCTTCATGGACTGCAAGCCGATAACATTATCTGGCGAAGAAGGAGAGGTGTGTTAGAACTTATTTATGTTGGCAACACAAACTATTTTCTTTTTGGTGATTAATTGTAATTTGACTTTGGTTTGTACTTAACTTTGAGCATGTACTTTGTTATCTTTGATTATGTCTATGTATGATGTTTTGACTAAGTGTTAGCGTACTTGTGTTTTTGTTCTTAGCGAACTTCTTGCATGTTGAACTTAGCGGACTTGATTTACTCTTAGCGAACTTGTCATTTGTACTTAGCGTACTTGTTTGTTAACTGTCCTAGCGAACTTGTTTTTACTCCTAGCGAACTTGATTTGTTCCTAGCGAACTTGTCTTGTTCCTAGCGTACTTGAACTGTTCCTAGCGTACTTAAGTTGTGCTTAGCGTACTTGTTAGCGGACTTGTTTGTGTTTAGCGAACTTGTTAGCGGACTTGTTAATGCTTAGCGTACTTGTTAGCGAACTTGTTTAATTCTTAGCGTACTTCTTATATCCTTAGCGTACTTCATATTCTGTTAGAATATTTTGCTGAAATCTAGGTAATGATTGGTTGTTGTCAAACATTCTATTTGTCCCAGGCTCTCTTGTAGTATAAATACCAAAGTGAAAACCCTAAATACGTGTTCCTCCTGGTCTATTCTTCAAGAGAGCCTTTGTGTGTGTGTTCTTGGTGTATTTTGTGTGTGTTCTTGAGCTTTAGAGATCTATGGGGTGAAATCAACCAAGATTGATCATCACACTTGTTTTCCGCACCTGTGTGATGAATCAAATGAGAACATTGTGCTCAAATCAGGTCCTAACAATTGGTATCAGAGCCATGTTCTTCATTTTTTGAAGTTTTTCTCAAAAATGGAGAAATCTCATTTGAGTTATCAATTTTGGTTGTTTTTACTAGATCTATGAGTTGATTCTTGGTAGAAATCACTCTAGAAACTCAAAAACATGCTTAGATTTCTGTTTATTTCAAGTTTTGATGGTCAATTTTTGAATTTGGTGAAGTTTTGGTTCGGACCGTATTCTTCACTGTTCTTGAGAAATTTTTTCCAAAATTGTTTTTATGATGTTTCTTTGCTGAAATTGATGATTTTCGAGATTTAGTATAGTAAAACCGAAATCATTGGCACAGATTTCACCTTCTAACATCAAGTATTGAAGATTTTATGAACAAATTTTCGGATTTTTGAGACTTTTTCTTAAAATATCACTGTTTGATTAATTTAAGGTCACTTAGAGTGATTTTTGAGGTTTGTGTTAGTTGTATCAAATGATCCTAACATGATTTCGCATCTATTGATGCCCTCAAACATCATTTTGGTGAAAATTGATTTTTGGTGATTTGAACTTGCTCAAGAACAAGCTGTTCAAAATTTTGACTAAGTCAAAAAATTTGAATTTTTCAAATTTTGCTGTTTACACCTAAATATTAGTGTTTAATTATCCCATTGATGTTTATGATTGCAGGATTTGTGTGAATTCAAGCAATCTTCGTGTTTACAAGCAATTTGAAGCTCGTGTTCTTCGTTCGGCCCGTTTTAGCAACTTTTGCTGAAAATCTGTTTCTGTCTCATCTGAGATGTCTGAAGGAAATCATTTTACTCCGGTCATGCAAGGAAACAACCGCCCTCCAAAACTCATGGGTGCTAGTGACTTTGATGACTGGAAGGGGAAGTTCATACTGTTTCTGGAATATTTGGATTTTGATCTACTTACTTCAGTTCTCAATGGTCCAGCTGTGTTTGAAGTTGAAGAAGCTACAACACCGGCTCCTGGTGTTGCAGTTCCTACTGTTGCTGACCCACCTAACACTAAGAAGAGGATGCTCCCAAAGCCCATGGACAAGTTGACTGTAGGTGAACATGCTCAGTTGAAAATTGATAGGCGTGCCTTGGGTTGTATCAAGATGGCAATAAATGATGATCTGTTGCATCAGTTTCGGGATGCTACTTCTGCACATGAGATTTGGGTTGGCCTTGAGAAGAAGTATGAGGGCAATCCAGCTACAAAGGAGAGAAGGCTTGAGAAACTTAAACTCGCTTTCAATACTTTTGCTCACAGGCCTGGAGAGTCGTTCGAGACACATGTCACACGATTCTGCAGGATTATCACTGAGATGACCACTAAGAAGATTCGTCCAGATACCGGCGACATCATAAGGAAGATTCTGCATTCTTTTCCTCAAGAGTTTGCTTCCTATGTCATCTATCTGATTGACAACACTGATCTCCTCAATGCTGATTACATGGACATGATTGATAAAGTCCGTGATTATGAGGTTAGAGCAGTTGAACGCACTGGAAGGTCACTCATGGGTAATGTGACCTCTAAAGGTTCGTCATCCAATGCTCCCAATGCTGCATTTGCTGCTGCCATGTATGAGGATAGTCATCAGTTCTCTCAATCTTCTGGTCCCAGTGTACCTCTCCCTGCCTCTACTCCTACTCAGACTCCAACTCAGCCTGAAGTTCAAGTGTCTCATGCAACTCATCAACCATCAAGCGTGTCATTTGTACAAGCTCCTTCTTCAGGGTATTTTGGTCATTCGTCAGCTCCAGTTTCTTCAAACTCCACCAACATGGATCAAGATCTGTGCAATGCTTTTCTTGCCTGCATGAACTCTCAAATGTCAGGCAACATTGAGACTATGACTGTGTGTCAAGAGGATCTTGACCAGATTTCTGCTGATGATCTTGAAGAGATCGATATTAAGTGGCAGATGGGAATGATTGCTGCCAGGACAAGAAAGTTTTTCAGAAAAACTGGAAGGAAGCTGTTTCAACCTGCCTCAAATGCTAACATAGGCTTTGACAAGTCTAAAGCTCAGTGTTTCAACTGTCAAGAGCTTGGTCACTTCGCCCGTGAATGTCCCAAGCCCAAAACTTGGAATGTTCCTGTCAATTCGGGTGGAAGCAACCACACCTATCAGAAGCAGGGTGGAAACAGTACCCAGTCGTACCAGAAAACTGGCAACTCCTCCTACCAGAAGCCACAGAATACCAATTCAAATGTCTCTCATCAAGGATCGTCTAGCTCTTCGTCTGCACAGAGGGTTGATAGCAATGGAAAAGCCTTGGTATCTCTCGAGGATGGGAACTACAATTGGACGTCTTCTGCACCATCTCATTCTGCAAACCAGCCTGATTATGCTCTTGTGGTGGACTCAGATGGAAAGGAGGATACTGAGTCTGTTGAGTTTGACCCTCTTTTCCCCACCAACTTCTGTCTGATGGCGGGTATTGAAGAAGAGTTTGATGGAACTTCTCCCTCTGCTGGTTCAGCCACTGCTGTAAGTCAAAATGAGGTCGAGTCTGAAGCTGGCAAAAGACTTCTTGAACTCCAACGTGGATCCATTCCCGATGAGGTAAAAGAAAATTTATGTTCTGCAAATTGCCTTGAAACTGTCGCTAGATACCGCACATACAATCTCGAATTGCATGCTAAGGCGGCTGAAAGCGAAAGTCAGGTTGAAATCCTCAAGGCAAATGAGGAAAAATTTCTTGAGAAAATCAAGTCACTTCAGGATGACATTGAAATCATGAAGCACACTGAATCAACTTTAAAAATTCAAATTGAGGATCTTTTGAAAAATCAAACCTCTTTGAGAAATGAATATGCTAAAGCTCGTGAAGCTATTGATTTAATGAAACTTAATCCTGGTAACTTGGGTAATGCTGTTGCCAAAGACATTATGGCATGGTTAAGAACTGGTTTGGGTTTCTTAAGGGAAATTTGTGATAGTGCTGCTGAACATCCACTTAATCATAATTACCTAACAATCCCTGAGCTAACTAAAATCAACCCCAAGAGTCACATTAAGTTCATTGATCCAAGCATGATTCCGAGTGCTTCTGATATACAATCGATGGAAGCCCAACTCTCTGCCACTGAAACTGGCTCTGGGCTCCCACCGATTGATGAAACCTTGAAGTTTGGTGACTTTGAGTCCATCTCTGTTAGTTCTGTTGATTCACTTATTTCTGAAGCATGTGTCCTAAAGGCTGCTGAATCTGAGTTTCTAAATATTTGTACTCAAAATGCCTCAAATGGTCAATCATTTTTGTTTAATGAAAATTTTGATGTTTTCAAAACTAATGAAGCTCCTAAAAGGATAAAAACTGTTCGGAGGCGTAAGCCCAAAGTGAGTGATGAAAATGAGAAACTCGATTCGCAGCAAGTAGTCGATGATGATGCCTTTGCAAAAGCATTCGCAGAAATGGCTTTAAAACATGGTAAGACTGTCATGCACACACAAGCCGGTCTTACAATCACCGATGGTAAGGTGACGTCTGTTCAGAAAAAGCCTACTGCTTCTGTTCCAATCGCAACATCTCCTGCTGCACAAGCTGTTCCTCAACCAACATTTCTCAAGCAAAAAGGATCATCTGCTCATACTGCTTCCAATGAAGCTGGCTCTTCATCTGTGACTCTTGTGAAGACTGGGAATCCAAAGAACAAAAGACCTCAGAATGATCCAGTTATCACAATTCCACATGAAAATGAAGATCAGTATCAGACGGTTGAGCAAAGTGAGCTTAATTTAAGCATTTCTGAAAATGAGTCTACACCTAAGAAAAAGAAACAGACCAGAAGACGGAAGAAGAAGCCCGTTGCTGAAAAAGAGAAGGGTGAAAGTGTCACTTCAAGTGAGCCTCAACAATTGGCTCCTCAGTCTGTTGAACAAACTGCTGCAATTTCAGCTAGTGGTACTGTCGAGAATGTAGGGTGCTCTGTCTGTGGAAACCCGCATCATGATGCCAGGGTTTGTGTTTACAATACAGGATACTCTGAAT
Organism: Deinandra increscens subsp. villosa; assembly: GCA_039602395.1. Classification (NCBI taxonomy): domain Eukaryota; kingdom Viridiplantae; phylum Streptophyta; class Magnoliopsida; order Asterales; family Asteraceae; genus Deinandra; species Deinandra increscens. The sequence continues at coordinate 21,171 of JBCNJP010001518.1, read as the reverse complement.
TTAACAATGCTCCAGTGCCTCCAGCACATTTCTACCAACAGCAGCAAGTAGGTCCTCAAGGAAACCAATTGGCTCCAATGTACTATGGGAATTATGGGGAAGAATACGTGGATCAGCGCCTTGACACCATGTTTCAACAGTCTTACCCAAATCAGCCCTACGTTCCAAATCAGGCCCCGTATGTGCCACGTGGTCTCGGTAGGGGTGTGAATACATTCAGGCCAACTGTTCAACAACAAATGAGAATGTCGGCACCAAACACTTTTCCTGTTAGGTCCTGGACGCCTCGACCAAGGCCGGGATTCATTCCAAGGCCTCTCGCGGTTCAACAACCTGTCGTAGCTCCTCGACCATCTGCTACATTTAAGGCTGCTTCATCTGTCTCTCCTGCTGTTGTGAACGCACCAACTGCTCCCTCCACCTCGAAAGCACCTAAGAAGAAGGCTCCTGGTCAATTTGGCCAGGGTCCATCCTTGAACTAATCACTTTCTTTTTCATGTGCAGGGAACGGCCCGGAGTGCTATGAACATATGGTACTTGGACAGTGGCTGCTCTAGGCACATGACAGGGAACAAGGACCTGCTGTCTGATGTCAAGACGATAACTCATGGCGGTTCTGTTGCCTTTGGGGGTGATATTCGTGGTGGTAGAATAATAGGAAACGGTCTTTTAACTAATGGAGAAATTTCATTTGACAAAGTGAATTTGGTCTCTAATTTGAAGTTCAACTTGCTCAGTGTATCGCAGATCTGCGACAACAAAATGCCGATGTTATTCGATGATAAGGAGTGTTATATCCTGAAGCCGGGTTTCAAGGTTCCCGAAGATCAAATTCTATTTCGCGCAAAACGAAACGGGAATATGTACGCCTTAGATATGTCTGCTGCAAGGCCGACTGGTTCAGTGGCGTGTTTCTTGGCAAAGGCTTCGGAAGATGACTCAACTTTATGGCATAGGCGAATGGGACATGTGAACTTTCGAAACATGAACCGCCTTGTAAGAGGAAAACACGTGGTCGGTGTGCCGGAGAAGGAATTCATCCACATCGATAACTGTGTGGCGTGTTTGAAAGGTAAACAGCGCAAGACGTCTCACAAACCAAAGCCACCTGGAAGGACAACGGCAATTCTTCAACAACTCCATCTCGACCTTTTCGGGCCAGTGAACGTCTACAGTTTAGGGGGAAAGTCTTACTGCTTGGTTATTACTGACGATTACTCCAGATACTCGTGGGTATTCTTCCTGAGAGAGAAGTCTGAGACAGCTGAGACCTTGAAGGATTTTGTCACGCGGATCGAGAATCGGTGCAGAGAGCGAGTTAAAGTCATCAGATCAGATAATGGGTCAGAGTTCAAGAATCAGACTTTTGATGCTTTTTGCAATGAAAAGGGCATATTTCGACAGTTCAGTTCACCGTACACGCCTCAACAAAATGGCGTCGCAGAACGGAAGAATAGAACAATCATTGAGTGTGCCAGAACTCTGCTTGCTGATTCCAACCTTAAATTGTCATTTTGGGCAGAAGCTGTGAATACAGCCTGCTATGTTCTAAATAGAACTCTCTTGGTTAAACATGCTAACAAGACGCCTTTCGAGCTGTTTTCAAAAGAAAAACCAAACTTAAAACGATTAAAACCGTTTGGATGCGCTTGTACTGTGTTAATCCAGTCGGAACAGTTAGCTAAATTTGCCCCTCGGGCGGATGAAGGCTATTTTGTTGGATACTCGATGAGCTCTCCAGCATTTCGAGTATTTAACAGAAGAACTCGAGTTATTCTTGAATCATGCAACGTTACTTTTAACGAGCATGCTCAGAATACTAGAGATCCTGCTCCTGATAGCATGTATGACCTTGAGACTTTTTCTTCAACTTTTAACTTGTTTGAGTCTGATGTTGCAGGAAATTTGTTAAATCAAGCTGAACAAGTAAATGAAGAAGTCTTTCCTTCTGTTGATATGTTTGCTCCAATTACTTCGTCTATCCTGGATTCCATCTATTCGGTTGATACAACGACGATTTCAAGGGGAGAACAGTCAACACCATCAACTGATGTCACTGAAGCGACTACAACAACTTCTTTACCTGATCAGCCTTCTGTTCAGACTCTCGAGCCAGTAATTGTGGAGATAGAACCAGCTCAAGCAACAACTGAGGCAGAAAACTTTGTTGGAAATGAAGCTGAAACTCATGAGTCAGATTCAGATGACATATCTGAGATTGAAACTGGAGAGACCCCAGGCGACGATCTTCAAATTGGGAATCTAGAATCGTCTATCCCAGCACCTGCTGTTGAAGAGACTCGGATTCATAAGAATCATCCCACTAGTCAGATCATTGGTCCCGTTGATGTGCGTCTCACTAGGAGTAAAACTAAGGATCTGCACACATGTCTGTTTTCTTGTTTCATATCACAAGAAGAGCCTACTTCTGTTGCTGCTGCCCTTCTTGATGAAAATTGGATTGATGCGATGCAAACAGAGCTTCTTCAGTTCAAACTGCTCAAGGTCTGGCATTTGGTGGACCCGCCAGAAGGTTTGGAACCCATTCCTGTCAAATGGATTTTCAAAAACAAAAGAGATGACCGTGGAATCATTATAAGGAATAAGGCCCGTTTAGTTGTAAAAGGGTATAAGCAAATCGATGGCATTGATTATGATGATGTCTATGCTCCAGTCGCTCGTCTAGAGGCAATCCGGATTTTCTTGGCGTATGCTGCGTCAATGAACATCACCGTCTATCAATTGGACGTGAAAACCGCCTTTCTCTATGGTGAGCTCGACGAAGACGTGTACGTAGACCAACCTCCGGGGTTTGTGAACAAATCTTTTCCCAAGAAATGTTACAAATTGGATAAGGCTCTTTATGGTCTACACCAAGCCCCGAGAAAATGGTACGAGACATTATCAACTTATCTGCTGTCAAATGGTTACAAAAGGGGTGTCATTGATCAGACTCTTTTCATTCGTCATGTGGGTAAAGACAAGCTGTTAGTACAAGTTTACGTCGACGACATTATTTTTGCCTCAACAGATGTTGCTCTCTGTCACGAATTTGAGGATCTGATGAAAAAGAAGTTTGAGATGAGTGCTATGGGTGAAATGACATTCTTTTTGGGAATTCAAGTGAAGCAAACACCGGATGGTATTTTAATCAGCCAAGGGAAGTATGTCAAAGAAATCCTGAAGAAATTTGGTTTCAATGATTCTAAGGGTTTCTCTACACCCGTCGTTACACGTCATAGACTCAATCTGGATCCGGAAGGTATTTGTGTGGATGAGCATCTCTACAGGTCAATGATAGGTTCTCTTATGTATCTGACAGCCAGCCGTCCCGACATCATGTATGGAGTGTGTCTATGTTCCCGATTTCAATGCAAGCCAAAAGAATCGCACTTACTAGCTGTGAAGAGGATTTTTCGATACTTGAGGTCCAATTCGAACAGAGGACTTTGGTATCCTAAAGACCCATCCTTCGATCTTCGAGCCTTCTCAGATAGTGACTATGCTGGTTGTGAACTCAATCGTAAGTCGACAACGGGAGGAGCTCAGTTCTTGGGAAACCGGTTAGTTTCATGGCAATGCAAGAAGCAGACAACAGTGTCAGTCTCAACGGCTGAAGCGGAATACATTGCTGCCGCATCGTGCTGCTCTCAAGTGCTTTGGATTCAGAATCAGCTTCTGGATTACGGTTTGAACTTCATGGGTACCCCTATTCATATAGATAATACTGCTGCTGTTTCTATTGTTAAAAATCCTATTCAGCATTCTAAAACTAAGCACATAGAGATTAGGTATCATTTCATTAGGGATTGTGCCGAGAAGAAGCTAGTCACTTTAGTTCATGTTAGCTCCGATGACCAGTTAGCAGACCTTTTCACAAAACCCTTTGATATGTCTAGGTTTAATTTTCTGGTTAGTGCAGTAGGCATGATAAACTATGACTGAGCTCTCTCCATTCTCTAGTATGTTAGTATCTTAACTTTATAGGTTTAGCTGCTTAGAAGTGTTATCTCTGATTCCTTTAGTTTAAATTTTTTTTTCTGTTGTCGAGTTATTCTATCCTTTGACCCTGATTTGACCTAAACTCTTTGTTTGTGGTTGTCAAGTGTCAATTTTGTCTGTCTCTAAAGATCAAATTTTTTTTTCTATGTTTTTGTGTCTGTCTACCGTGCCTGCATTTGTGGAAGATAAAACCAAAAATAGTGTCATTTCGATAATTATAAATCAAGTGTCTATACACATGTGCAGTGAAAAATAGCAGAAAATTACCAAAAACATTGAAAAAGCAAAAACCTTTTGGTCTGTGGTCGGACAAGATGTAAAGAACGTGATATAATTCTGGTCTTGTTGATCTAACCGTAGGATATGATCCAATCGACCGGTAATTCTATCATTTGATGTGTCGGTAGGCTCGACATACTTAGAAGTAGACTATTTCTGTGATTACACATTAATTTGCATGAAAATGTGAACCTTTAAGTCTACCAGAGCAAAATTCTTTAAATTTGCCTAAGTCTGAGCTAAGTACGATATGCCAACACACACGAATATTTCTTTAGCATTAAGTCCCTGATTTCACTCATCAGCACACCATCTGTTTTGCTTACGCAAAGACCTTGGTGTCGCTTCATCCATCAATAAATCCGTGGCACATCTGCTTTGCGAAAGCGATGACCTTGTGACCACGCGATACCATCATCACAATCATCATTTATCCGTGACACATCTGCTTTGCGAAAGCAATGACCTTGTGTTCACGCGATCCATCAAAATATCCATTCATGAAATCAGCTACTTAACACTAAAGAAATAGGGGGAAATAAAATATGTTGTCATATGTTGAAGAAATTCCATATGTACATTTTGAAATTCTTATGTGTGTGGGTTGTATCCGAAGTGCAAAAATGGCCCATGGTAGAATTCTGGTGACTTATGTTGAATATAAGGTTAATCACATCTTTCACTAATTGGACAAAACATGATAACAATACATCACAGAAATTGGTTGAAAATTAACTTGTCTGAGTTTAAGTGGAAAAACAATACCGACAATCTGACTTAGGGTACCGGATCCGAAAGGTGATTTGAATTATAAGTGTTATTGATCACGTAAATGATCGGTATGATTCTAAACATGTCTGACCACGACCATCCAAAAATATGTGAATATTCAAAAGCATATGTGCTTAAAATTTCCAAGTTTGGTGAAAAATTGACCAACTTGTGCTTGAATGAATCTTGGTTTTGGTTTGAAATAAACCAACTCGAATGAAAATGAAATCTTGAGTTCGGGTGGAAAATTGACCCAACTCGGTTGAAAATGTAACTTTTTGAGTTTGGATGTGTTTTGAACCAATAAGAGTCAATTGTAGGTACTAGGTGTGTCTCTATCAAATTTGTTGAAATTATCAAGAACTTGTCTTATAAATTAAAAGTTTATCTTCCTGGTAGGTCACTGGTGACAGACATGCATTTATGAACTTTTGTTTTGATGTAATTTAAGATTTAAAACTTTTTAAAAGACTTAGAATTTTTCTTATGTTTTTACATAATTCTGATCTTAGCGGACTTGTTTTTGCCTTAGCGAACTTAATCCTAAGGCAAGTCCGCTAAGAACAATCCACAAGGTTAATAACAAGTTTGCTCTTAGCGAACTTGTTTGGAAGTCTTGAAAAATTGTCTTTAAATTTTTCTTTAAGTCCGCTAAGAACAAAGTGTTCTTAGCGAACTTGTTTCCTTAAAGCTTTTCTCTTTTGAGAAAGAAGTACGCTAAGTTGATTTTATCCTTAGCGAACTTCACATGATCTTACTTTAAAATTTCTGTTAAGTGTTGATGAAGTACGCTAAGTTGATTTTAGCCTTAGCGAACTTCTCCACTTTCATAATTTGTCCACTTAGGCTAAACTGTTCTTAGCGAACTTGTTTAAGCCTTAGCGGACTTGTTTTTACTTAGAATATTTTGGTGTCTCAAGTTCATATTGGCCTTAGCGTACTTGTTTAGCCTTAGCGAACTTCCTAGCTTAGCGAACTTCTTTAGGCTTAGCGTACTTGTTTAGCCTTAGCGAACTTCCTGGCTTAGCGAACTTCTTTAGGCTTAGCGTACTTATTTTAGGCCTTAGCGAACTTGTTTCCCTTTAGCGTACTTGTTTCCCTTTAGCGTACTTGTTTTAAGTATGCTTATACCTAGCGGACTTAGAGATAGTTTTAGCGAACTTGTTTAAATGATTAGATATTTTTCAAGTCCGCTAAACCTAATACTATATAAAGGGGAACTCGGTCTTTATTCCTGTTCACACTTTCAAAACTCACTCACCCCGCTCTCTTTCTCTTGAACCGACGACTCGCACTCACTGTTTGATCGAAAAAGCACCGCTCACTCTCTCGAATCTGTGATTTCTTCTGCGATTAGGGTTGATTTGCACACTCTTATTGCCATCACAGGTTTGATTTTATGCATTTGTGTTGATTTTTGGTGTTCGGTGATGTTCTTGAGCCGTAGGTGTGATTAGAAGAATTTTTAGGGTTCTAATGATGTAATTTGATGTTTGAACAGATTCCTTTCATCTTTACTTGTGCCTAATTCACTATTGCTCAAGTTAAAGGTATGTGACTTGAATCTCTAAATTTATCATTGTGAATCCGAGAAAGTTTGGAACAGGGGGTTCGTTTGAAATGTTTGAACATGAAAATATTTTGAGTACATCATAACTGATGGCTGCTACTATGTTCTTGTTAATCTGTTTGAACCATAAATTGGGTTTGTATTGATAGACTATGAACATGATGGACTTGACCTCTGTTATTTGAGTACTTAGGATTTTTTGCTTAATTTGTTAACTTTTGGAACTTTGGTTACTTAATTATAACTTACTATGGCTGATGCTTTCTCATTTTAGTTGGTAAAAATATGACTGTGAGTTTCAAATTGACAACTTAGAAGTTTCAATTTTATCTCTTGTCATGATTGGATTGACTTGATTTATTCCACATAGTGTTGATGTCACAATAGTCTCCAATCAGAATAGGTTGATTTTTATTGTTTAAAGACTAAATTGATGAGACTTAGATTAAGTTTAAAGTTTCTCAGTTTGACTCTTTAAACTCAATTTGCCTATATCTTCTGTGTTTGATCATTTCTTGAGTTTAATTTATCTTGTCTGATCTCATAAACAGAAACAGTTATTGTTGTGATTGATCAAGATCATCATATTCTCTTCATTGTGATCTTAGCAAACAATAGATCCTACAAGAGGTATGTTGTTCTAAATTCAAGCAATGTTGAGTCAAACTCAATCTTAAGCTACACAGGGGCAATCTTTTACTTTATTTAGTTAATATGAAGCCAACTTGATTTCTAAAGTTATTCTGCTTGATCCTAGCAGATTGCTCACTGAGTCATTGAGATATACACTGCGTCTTATATTAGATCTTAGTCTACATTAGATCTTCAGAAAGGTATGTGTTTTTCAAGATATGTACTCAGGTTAATTAATCAGGTAGTGTATCATCATGATTTAAATTGTTTATGTTAATGTACGTCTTTCTCTGTGTAAACTGACATCCAATTGAGCCTAACACTGGTGGTTTAGACTGGTTGAGATCCTCACAGGTCTGAGACTAGGCAATAACTCAGGTGAAAGGATCTTGGATCAAGTTGACACTTAAATAGATAAATGTGAATGAACTGACCTATCTAAGTTGATTTGACCACCTTTGTGATTAATTGTGAGCATATCTACATGGGATGTGATCTATGACACCAATAGGTTTCATGTGAACTATCCTAGGCAGTTAAGCTCTAAGTCAACACTTACTTGGTCATTTTGACTTCAATAAGTCAAATTTTGCATAAAATTGTTTTAAGTGACTTATGTGACTGTTTTGATTGAATGTGTGTTTGATGATTTGAGCATGTGTTGTTTGGTCCATATATGCTTATATTAGTATGTTAGGATTGAATTTGACATATAATAGCTCCATCTAACCTGTCAAACTTAAATAATCACATCTATGTCCTTTAAATGTTAAAATTCTGAAATCATGACCCATTAAGACATTCTACTTGCTTTTAAGTGTAAAGTTTAAATCTTGTTGAATCTAGACAAATCTTGTTGATGTTGATATTTGATCTATACATCTTGTGTTCAACTCTAAGTGATGAAAGTCTGCAAATTAGATCAATCTGGTGTTAGCGGACTTGTCTCAGTCTTAGCGTACTTCTTGGTCTGCTTAGCGAACTTGTTAGTTCTTAGCGAACTTGTGCATATGTTTAGCGAACTTGTTAGTTCCTAGCGTACTTGTTCTGATCTTAGCGAACTTGTTATGCTTTAGCGGACTTGTTGTTGTACTTAGGAAACTTGGAGTTAATACACATCAACTGTAGGTCATGTAAATTTAATTTCATCACACTTGAATTGTTTTGCTTGCTTGACATGACTAAAATACACTTAGTTGCATGTATTGTCTTTAACTGAGTTGTTTCCTGTCTTTAAGTTTCATTTCAAGGAATTCACAATCTCGGGTGGAATCATGTCCTATATGACATTCCCTGATTTGACTTGACAAACTGGGATCACAAAACTACACATTTTTGATCCCAGATTGCCAAAATTTTCCTTGATATCTTTAACTGTTTTTGAAGACCCTGTTGTAGAATTCTAAAAGAATTTCTCCTGGTTCCTTCAACAGTCTAGATCTTAATTTACTTAGACTAAAACTCTGGGTCATTTTTCATTTAAACATGTTATTGGAGATTTAGATCTGGCTCCTTATCTTCCAGATCCTTTACACACACATGTTTTCTTTAATATTTAAGGTCACCTGATACTTATCATTGTTAACATTATTTCATGTCGTATCTATCCATTATGGGGCAAATGCACTGTGTGATTCATCTTTGTAACTTTGATATTCAAATGAAACGCTCAGTCACTATCACGAGTCTAGTGTGACATGACATTCATTAAGTGTCAAATTGATATAATCCTGTTGATCTATATGTGCAGATGCCTCCCAGACAGGAGTTAACATATGGTAGATTACACAATGGAATATGTGTTTTCAACAAGTCTTGGGAAGATGCTGATGTGCAAGCGATTGATCTTATCTTGCGATCCTCTTGGGCTACAGCAATGAGGATCAACCCTTCTATTTACAAGAGACACATTGAAGAATTCTGGCAAACTGCTCAGTCTGCTGAGCTTGCTGATGGATCCAGTGTGATAAGGGCCCGGATCTTGAACACTGATGTTGAGATAACTGAAGAGAAAATTAGAACTGCTCTAGTGTTGCAAGATGCTGATAAACCAAAATCCTTTCCCAAGGAGGTATGGGAAACAACCATTACAAACATGGGGTATACCGGCGTCTTACTCCCCAACGTCAGCAACAAGATCAAGAAGACCCTGTTTCCGGCTAACTGGAGGCTGTTGATCAACTTCTTTACTGCTGCCTTCTCTCACAGAAAGGCTGCTCCTGATGACTTCGTAGAAGAAACTGCATGGGCTCTACACGGATTTATATCAGGAGAAGGTTTCAATCTTTCCCATCAACTCCTGAAGTGGATGATTGCTAACCTACACCCTACTGGAAGGGCAGTCAAGTTCTATCAGTACCCGAGGTTCTTACAGACTATTCTGAATAGATTTTATCCGAATTTGTCTAAGCAAGGTGAGACGATCAAGACCAGCTCAATGAACTCCGGTTCTTACAGCAAATATCAGCAAGGTAAGTATCAAGGTGCACCTGTACCTTTCTTTCCTGAGATGATAGCTCGATTAGCACCCGTTAATGCCGAAGGAGATGTCCACATGGGTGAAGCTGCAGCGGAAGCACAACCAGAATCTTCTGAAGCGGCTCAAGTTCATTCTTCATTGGACTTGAATGCCCCAGTCATACCTGACCCTGTTGCTGCTACTGAAGACCTTGGGAATCTCCAGGGTGATAATGTTGATGCATCTGAGCATGATGATCCGCTCAGTTCAGTGAATGTGATATCTTCAGAAGCTGAGGAAGGAAATGACACAGATAAAGATGCATCTGACTCCTCAAGCTCAGATGACACTCCTGATCTAGCTGAAGCCATTCATCCAAGGAAAAGACAGAGGACTGGAGAATCTTCCAGGGCCTCTATGACACAACCATCATCATCTGATGACAGCTATAAACCTTCAGAGGACGACTTTGATGAAGATGAAACTTCAGTATCTCTTGATCAAGCAGATCTATCTTATGATCTACAAGATGAACCTGAAAGCCCTCCAAAGTCTCCTCCTACTTTTCTATCTAATCAGATGACAAGAATTGCTGATGAAGGAAATCAATCTGCTGAATTAATTACAATTAGAGCTAAGAGAAGCAAGTCCTGCACTGAAAAACTACAAGTTAGACGAAAGCTAGGCTCCTCAGACGAGTATGAAGTTGTTGGTTCATCTGGAGCCCAACCTGAATCGACCTTTGCAACTGCTTCTGTCTCTCCATCTTCTATGATTCAATCTGAAAGGGTTAATTTGGAACAGAGATCTTTAGAAGTTATTGCAGAAGCCACTGTCGCCACTACTGAAGCTACTGTTACCATCTCCTCAAGCACGACATCTTCTGAATCTGAAAGAGTTTTGGAACTCCAAGCTGAAGTGTCAAACCTACAGAATCAGAATGATCATCTCAACTGTTCTCTACAAGTGGCAAACCAGAAAATCTCTGAGCAGTCACGTGTAATTGCTGAACAAGCTGCTGAGATTCAAAGGCTTAAGGAGCTGTTGAACAAATCAAAAGAAGTAACCCAGCTCAGTGACAAGCCTGACAGTGGTGATACTGGTAATAAAGGTTCTGAGCAACCAGAAGAACAACCATCAACTCGTCAAGGAACTGATAGCACTAATTTTCCATCGGGGAAAGAATCTAAAGGAGATCTTGACTCCACAAGTTCCTTAAACGATAGTGACTTCGATGTTGATGATGATACAGTATTTGAAGGAAATGAGCCTAACATGACTGATGATGAAGAATCTTTTGTAAACAGTCTACTTCATGATGAGCCAGTTGATGAAATCCTGGACTCACTCAAGAAACTGGCTCCATTGCCAGAAAACTTGAAGCTGCCAAGGTTTGCACCAGCTCTCAAAGCCATTGAAGGTTCATCCAGTTCGGAACCAGTAGAATCGGAGTTAGACAATCCTCTTCAACTTGCAATCGTACCTTCTGGGCAAGATATCACTAATTCATCATCTGCCATTGTCTCTGTAAGTGAAGGTGTCCGTAGATTTCACGTCGACTCGACCTTTTTGGACTTTTCCATGGCAGATTTTCGTGAGTATTATGCTGAAAAGTTATACACGAGAAGAAATTCATGTGGAATACTCATTGAAACCATTGAGGATGATAGTGAAACAACCTATGAAGAGTTTCCTTACACGGTTGATTTCAGTAATGTGGAAGATATGAATGAGTTGGAACAAAGGCTAAATGTTCTAGTCAATCATGCTAACCCACTGAACTACATCGATCTGGATATGATTGAAAGTGAAGATGAGGAAGATGAAGTTCCTATTCCTACTCCAATTCAAGTGAAAATGGAGGTAGATGATGGAGTATTTGTAAACGTCACTCTGCCAACTGGTATGCCAACTGATGAAATCCCTGCTATTGACTCTTCTCCTCATGTTACTAGCTCTATTCCTGAAGATGCTGAAGTTATTAATCTTGAAGAAACTGCTACTCCAACCCTCTCTCAAGCCAATCCTGAAGTTTCTGCTGAACAAGCTCCAACTGTTCAAATCTATTTAGCTCCATTCCATCCTGCCTTCCTTCCCATGTTTCCTGATGAAGACGTGACCACGGTAACTCAGGAACCTTCTATCTCTGAACAACCTGGTCCCTCGGCCACAGATAAGGGAAAAAGGATTCTTACACAAGAAGAAATTGAAGCTGAGGTGTTAAGAAAGGAAGCTGAAAAAGACAGATCACGTAGAGCTCTTATTGCAGAAGCACTTGAAGAAGAAAATAGGGTGGCCAGAGAAAGAGAAGAAGCTTTAAAGAGATATGAATCTGATCATCCTCCAGCTGTTGTTTACGGAAAGGGTTCAAATTCTTTACCTGAAAAATCAGCACCTTCCAACGACAAAGAACCGACCATCCGCATCGTCACTAATCTGGAAGGAACAGACGTTGATGAGGATGATGTGTCAGAAACTGCTCAGATGGTGAGGACTCTTATGAAAGACAGGATTCCTCTGGAATACCTTCTTAAACTTACCGATCTTGAGCTAACCAAGTTGTATACTGACGAAGAGAGATTGAATGCTAATCTCCCTCGTACTGATGAAGCTGAAATTATTCCTGAATCTCTGGTTGATCCTATGTCAGATCCATTTGCTGACTCCGACAGGACATTTGTTTTTGCACCAGTCAGAGATCATCTTTCCGATCTTGTTCTTGATATGGGAAAGTCTTTCATTCCTGAAGATCCTGCTGATAATCTGCTTGAACCAGACTCCGTTGAGTATATTATTGCTACTACCAACCGGATGAACTTTGAAGCGCTCCGCAACTATCTCAAGTTCAAAAATGTGGAGAGAAAGTCTTGGATTCATAAGAAGACTCCTGGACTTCGCAAATTTGTCATTGAGTATAGGCAGACAGAGAGGCTCGCCAAGTTGGAGCAGATTAGACTTAAGGAGCAGGAGAGAGCTGAAGCGATTGAAAGGAACAAAAATCCACCTATTTATGATGACTGGGTGAGGATGGCTCCAAATTCTAAATCAATGCTGAGATTCACTGCCAAGAATTTGAGAAAAATGCCAGCCAATCCAAATGTTAATCATGGAATGAAAATTCTGGGTTGGAAATTTGATGAAGCTTTCGATGCTTTTATTGTGAAGAGACGGAATGGTTATGTTCAATTCTTCGCTGACTTCAAAGCTCTTACAAGCCTATTCTCATGGGAATTGAAGCAGCTCAAATACCTGGATTTGGTGAATCATACGAAACACAGCAAAGGTATTAGAGCTGAGCATCTGATTAAATCAGCCTATGATGATAAAGTATTCAATCTGAATCCTGAGGAAGAAAGAAGAGCTCAGATAGCTGAAGAGAAGAAGAGACTCCGTGCTCCACATAAAGGTATTTTCAAGAACATTGGTGATAAGATAAATGTCAAATGGATCCCAGGGAATCAGAAGAAATTTCCCATTATCAGCTGGTATTACAATGGGATGACACATGAGTTAGTGATTGAAAGGGAAGGTGCGGAGGCTATCAGATTGTTTGCAGCCATTGAATTACGATTATTGTCAAGATCTTACATCAAAATCATCTATTACCAGAAAATGCGTACCATTCCTTCTCAGCTGAAACTATACGAGTGCTATGATGCCAACTACTTCCTGATGTTTCTAAATTGGTGGCGTCATCAGCTTGCCGTTAAAGGTTGGTTCAAGCTTGATGAAGAGATGTTGAGGAATGCTAACTGCTGGTTGATGGAAGACAATGGTTCAAGTGTGGCTCTTGACAAGGCAAAAAGATTAGTCGAGTTTAACAACTACAATGACTTGAAGAAGCTAGTATGGCAAGACCTCTGGAGACTCTATGATCTGGGGATTCATGTCCTTTCAGACAAACACAAAGAAGCGGCCAGAGAAAACTGGAGGTTCCTGCTCAAGTTGATTGGTCAAGATGGTTAAAGCTCAAGAGGTTTGCATTGCCAACATGGGTGGAAATTGTTAGAACTTATTTATGTTGGCAACACAAACTATTTTCTTTTTGGTGATTAATTGTAATTTGACTTTGGTTTGTACTTAACTTTGAGCATGTACTTTGTTATCTTTGATTATGTCTATGTATGATGTTTTGACTAAGTGTTAGCGTACTTGTGTTTTTGTTCTTAGCGAACTTCTTGCATGTTGAACTTAGCGGACTTGATTTACTCTTAGCGAACTTGTCATTTGTACTTAGCGTACTTGTTTGTTAACTGTCCTAGCGAACTTGTTTTTACTCCTAGCGAACTTGATTTGTTCCTAGCGAACTTGTCTTGTTCCTAGCGTACTTGAACTGTTCCTAGCGTACTTAAGTTGTGCTTAGCGTACTTGTTAGCGGACTTGTTTGTGTTTAGCGAACTTGTTAGCGGACTTGTTAATGCTTAGCGTACTTGTTAGCGAACTTGTTTAATTCTTAGCGTACTTCTTATATCCTTAGCGTACTTCATATTCTGTTAGAATATTTTGCTGAAATCTAGGTAATGATTGGTTGTTGTCAAACATTCTATTTGTCCCAGGCTCTCTTGTAGTATAAATACCAAAGTGAAAACCCTAAATACGTGTTCCTCCTGGTCTATTCTTCAAGAGAGCCTTTGTGTGTGTGTTCTTGGTGTATTTTGTGTGTGTTCTTGAGCTTTAGAGATCTATGGGGTGAAATCAACCAAGATTGATCATCACACTTGTTTTCCGCACCTGTGTGATGAATCAAATGAGAACATTGTGCTCAAATCAGGTCCTAACAAGGTGGGACTCCTCAGGTGGATCGAGAAGTCCGAAAAGGTTTTCTCCATGTGTAATTGCCCGGCTGAAAGCAAGGTGAAGTTTGCTACTGGTACTTTTGAGGGAGCTGCTCTCTCCTGGTGGAATGCCGAAATCCAGATGATTGGGATTGATGCGGCTAACAACATGCAATGGGAAGCATTTAAGGAACTGATCATGGATGAGTACTGTCCCCGTGACCAAGTGAAGAAGCTAGAGGGTGAATTCTTGAATCTGAAAATGATTGGGTCTGAAGTTGAGCAATATACTGCGCGTTACCATGAGTACGCGGTCTTGTGCCCCACAATGGTTGATGCTGAGTTCAAACGCATTGAGCGTTACCTGGAAGGCCTCGCGCCTCAAATCAAGAGTTTGGTGACCGCCAGCAACCCCGCAACCGTGCAGCAAGCCATTCGTTTGGCTCACAAGCTTACTGATCAAGAGGTCGAGAAGGGTATTCTACCTGCGAAAGCCACTGAGAAGACTGCCCTTAGTGGCAAGAGAAAAGCTGGTGATGAAGCTCCTGAGAACTCAATGAACAATCAGAGTGTTGGAAACAGCACTGGGAGGTCCTATAACTCCCAAGGTCAAAGTAAGAGGTCTGGAAACAACAGTGGTAACTACCGCCAGGGCGGTAATGGGCAAGGCAACTACAAGGGTAACCTGCCTTTGTGTAACAAGTGTGGGAAACATCATGCTGGTGTTTGTAGAAAGAATTTGAGCTGCGAGAGGTGTGGCAAGGGAAGCCACGAAGCAAAAGACTGTTGGGCAATTTTGCCCGAGCAACAAAACCGCCCCAGGAGGAACAACAACAATCATGTAAACAACAACTATGGGAACAATCGGGGCAATGGGAACAACAACGGTCAGAACCAGAATAACAACAATGGGGGAGCCCGTGGCTGTTTTGAGTGTGGTGCTCAAGGCCATATAAAAAGAGACTGCCCTCAGCTGAGAAGACAAGGGAACGGTAATCAGGGGAACAACGGTGGGAATGGTAATGGCGGAGGTAATGGTAATGGGAATGGCAACGGAAATGGTAATAACGGCAATGGTGGAAATGGTAGAGGTCGAGCTTTCGTCATGGGTCAGGGTGAAGCTCGCAATGATGCCAACGTGATTAACGGTAAATTCATCCTTAATGGTTTCTTTGCTACTGTATTGTTTGATTCTGGTGCTGAGAAAAGTTTTATTTCCACTAAATTTGCTAAGTTGATTAATGCTAAACCTATTGCCTTAGATGCTAAGTATGTGGTAGAGCTAGCAAACGGTATACTTCACGATACGACTCAGATAGTTAAGGATTGTAAGTTAGAACTAGCTGGCCATACATTAGGAATCAACCTTATGCCTTTCCCGATTGGTAGTTTTGACGTTATAGTAGGAATGGATTGGTTATCAGAAAACCGAGCTGAGATTCTGTGTCAAGAAAAGGTGGTTCGTATCCCACTCGAAGGAGGTGAAGTGTTAACAGTTCAAGGTGAAAAAGGTGGAACAGTAACCGGTATCATTTCGTTTCTCAAAGCTCAAAAGTGCCTTCGTAAAGGTCACTTCGCGATTCTTGCAAACGTCACCGATTCGACACTTCCCGAGCGTAGAATCGACGACTACCCGATAGTCCGCGACTTCCAAGATGTATTTCCTGAAGATCTGCCTGGTTTGCCTCCATTTCGACAGGTAGAGTTTGGAATCGACTTAGTTCCTGGAGCGTCTCCGATTGCACGCGCACCGTACCGTTTGGCAGTAAGTGAACTCAACGAACTCTCCGCGCAACTTCAAGAGCTACTCGACAAAGGGTTCATTCGTCCAAGTTCGTCTCCGTGAGGAGCACCGGTTTTGTTTGTTAAGAAGAAGGATGGAACGTTCCGAATGTGTATTAACTACCGAGAGCTTAACAAGGTTACTATCAAGAATCGGTATCCGCTTCCTCGAATCGACGATCTCTTCGACCAACTGCAAGGTTCAAGCTACTTCTCAAAGATTGATCTACGGTCTGGATATCACCAACTTCGTGTTCGAGATGAGGATGTACCCAAGACTGCTTTCAGAACTCGGTATGGTCATTACGAATTCCTGGTTATGCCGTTTGGGCTAACCAATGCACCGGCCGTATTTATGGACCTGATGAATCGAGTGTGCAAGCCGTACCTCGATAAGTTTGTGATCGTTTTCATTGATGATATTTTGATCTACTCCAAGACAAAGGAAGAACACGAGGAGCACCTACGACTTATCTTGGAATTGCTCCGCAAGGAACAGCTTTACGCCAAGTTTTCGAAATGCGATTTTTGGATTCGCGAAGTCCAGTTTCTTGGACACATTGTCGATCAGAATGGAATTCATGTCGACCCAGCTAAAGTGGAAGCTATCAAGAATTGGCCTACTCCAAGAGCACCGACCGAAATCCGACAATTTTTGGGACTTGCCGGATATTACCGAAGGTTCATTAAGGGTTTCTCGCAATTGGCTCAACCCTTAACGGCTTTAACGCACAAAGGAGTGCAATATAGATGGGGTGAAAAAGAAGAACGCGCGTTTCAAACTCTTAAAGATATGTTATGTTCAGCTCCAATTCTCGCGCTACCCGATGGGATTGACGATTTTGTGGTCTACTGTGATGCATCTATCCAAGGACTCGGTTGCGTGTTGATGCAACGGGATAAAGTGATTGCCTATGGGTCCAGGCAACTGAAGGATACTGAAAAGAATTATACAACGCATGATTTGGAATTGGGAGCCGTTATTCATGCACTCAAGATTTGGAGACATTACCTCTACGGAACAAAGTGCACAATATTTACCGACCACAAGAGCTTACAACACATCTTTAATCAGAAGGATCTCAACATGCGGCAACGACGGTGGGTCGAGCTACTGAATGATTATGACTTAGCGATTAAGTATCACCCAGGAAAAGCCAATGTTGTGGCTGATGCATTAAGTCGGAAAGAGTATGAAAAGCCTCGACGGGTACGAGCGCTGCAACTTACCATTCACACGGGATTGCCGGATCGGATCCGCGATGCCCAACAAGAAGCTTTAAAGGAAGAAAACTTCGCAGCTGAAGCATTGCGAGGGGTAGATGGTAACTCCGAAATTAAGTCTGATGGACTCAGGTATTATAATGATAGAATTTGGGTTCCTTTACTTGGAAATCTTCGTGAGCTTGTGATGGACGAGGCTCACAAGTCAAGGTATTCGGTGCACCCTGGATCGGATAAGATGTACCAAGATTTAAAGAGTTTGTATTGGTGGCCGAATATGAAAGCCGACATTGCTCGATATGTGGCTAAGTGTTTAACGTGCTCAAGAGTCAAGATCGAGTACCAAAAGCCTTCTGGGCTGTTACAGCAACCAAAGATCCCTGAATGGAAATGGGAGGATATCTCCATGGATTTTGTAACGGGATTACCTCATCGATCGAATCGACCAGATGCGATTTGGGTTATCATTGATCGTTTAACCAAATCTGCACACTTCATCCCGATGAGAGAAAGTGACAATACGGACAAGTTAACTAAGCTGTACATTGACCGGATTGTGGCACGTCATGGAGTGCCAAGGACTATTATCTCGGACAGAGATCCCCGATTTACATCTCGACTATGGCAATCTATGCAAGAAGCACTGGGAACCAGACTGGATATGAGTACAGCCTATCACCCGCAGACCGACGGTCAGACGGAACGAACTATTCAGACTTTGGAAGACATGCTCAGAGCTTGCGTTCTCGATTTTGGTAAAGACTGGGAGGCACATCTTCCGTTGGTAGAGTTCTCCTACAACAACAGTTATCATTCAAGTATCGGTGCTGCACCTTTTGAAGCTCTTTATGGCAGAAAATGCAGATCGCCCGTGTGTTGGGCTGAAACAGGTGAGAAAGGACTCACCGGACCGGAAATCATTCATGATACGACTGAGCGAATTATACAAATCAGAAGGCGGATAGCCGCAGCACGTGACAGACAAAAGAGCTATGCCGATAAACGCCGTAAACCTTTGAAGTTCGAGGTAGGCGACAAGGTACTATTGAAGGTATCTCCCTGGAAAGGTGTGATACGCTTCGGAAAGCGTGGGAAGCTAAATCCTCGCTATATCGGACCGTTTGAAATCATCGGGGAAGTAGGCCCGGTGGTCTATCGATTACAACTCCCTGCCGAACTCGATGGAGTTCACAACGTATTTCACGTTTCCAATCTAAAGAAATGTCTGGCTGAAGACATCGAAATAATTCCTTTGGAGGAATTGGAGATTGATGAACATTTGAGATTTATCGAGCAACCAGTAGAAATCATGGGACGCGAGGAGAAAGCTCTCAAACGTAGCAAGATTCCGATCGTCAAGGTGCGATGGAACTCAAAACGTGGACCAGAATATACTTGGGAACGAGAGGATCAGATGAAGAAGAAGTATCCTCACTTGTTCGAGCAAACGTCCACGGGAACCCAAGGTATGATTTAATTTTGGGGACCAAAATTCCTGTAACAGGAGGAGGATGTGACGACCCTAAAACTTTTGCTTTCTTTCCCCAGCAACGACAGCTGATGCTGCGAACGCTATGACACAAGAATAATTTTCGGGACGAAAATTCCAATTACAAGGGGATGATGTGACATCCGAGAATTCCAAGGTTAACTTCCGTTAGACAAACTCCGTTAGTTACGTTATAAGTGTTAACTTAGTAACTAATGCTTAACTAGGCCGAATACGTCCACGTCCTTTGGTTGATCACCGAACCCGTCCATATGTGCTATGTGTTCATTTATTGTTGTCATTATGTGTAATGTGATTTAAACGCATGATTTGATATTATGAATAGCATGACAAATTGTAAATCCTTGATTTTGTGAAAGTTGCCTAAGTTGTGCAGCCAGCGAAACTACCGGGCAAAACTGTAGTGTCGCCCGGTAGCCAGCTAAGTTAATCTGTTAAAACGTGACCAGAGCTAGTTTCGCTTGGCCAGCGAAACTGCCAGCGAAACTAGCCTCTGATATAAATAATCTTAATAAACCCTAGTTCTCCTATTTGCCTCATTTACACAAAAACACACACATTCTTCTCTGGAAATCTGGTCAACCGAAAACCATCAAGAGAAACCAAGATCTCAGCCTCAAGACAACATCCATTCGATTCCTTGATCGAATCGTGAGTCCCAAAACCTTCCTTTATGCCATTTCTATGTGTTTTCTATGTGTTTCTTTATAAAGCATGCTTGAACCTTCATGATATCACTTGATCTGTTAGTATGTGGCTTAGGGAGGCTAGATCTAACATAAAGTTTGCAACTTTACGTTTGAAATCCAACCATGATAGAGATTTATGCTATTTAGGTCATTTTAGGGTTTTAAATGTATTTTGGTGATTTGATGATAAAAATGCATGTTTAAGGCGTTAAAGCTTACTGATTTATGTTGGTAAATGCCTATGTATGCTAAACAATGAATTGCATGTAAAATGGAAGCTGTTAGGTTGATTTTTAGGCTGATCCGTATGTTTTTCGCGACCAGCGAAACTGTCTTGTTCCCTGGGCGAAACTGTCCAGCGAAACTATGTATATCTTCATCCAGCGACACTATGCAGCGAAACTGCAGTGTCGCCGGGTAAACCAACCAGACCAGCTCGAGCGAATCTACCGAGCGAAAGTTCCCTGAACGAAAGTTCAAACCAGTTTCGGGCGAAACTAGGCTAGCGAAACTGTACCAACAGTTTCGAGCGAAACTAGCCTAGCGAAACTGTGTCATCGGGTATTGCCTAGCGAAAGTGCTGCCCGTGCACACAGCGAAACTGACTAGCGAAATTGCTAGCGAAACTGAGACCAGAATCCAAACTTGTACAATTTGCTTGAATGTTATGACTTACATAATTATGCCATGATGATACATGCTTTGATTTCTGATGTATATGAACCCTTGTTTATGATCAACCATCGGTGTCGTGTGTCTGTATGTCGAGTCATAGTTCCAACGTGCTATGTTATGGGCCATAGTGACGTTAAGTAAAGATTAGACACAAAACTAATACTTAAGACCTAAACGTGTTCATAGGTCTTCGTTAAGCAAACTTGGATATTATAGCAAGTGTAGCAGTGCAACCAAAGGTGAGTGTCACTAACCCGATTACCGTGAGCCCGTTTGGGTCACACCGAATAACTAAATAGAAATAATGCTGACAACTTCGAGAGTGCTAGGCACCTCCCTGATGAATTTGAAAACCTGGAGTGCACAGCACCCACATGATGAACTTGAAGTGCTTTATGGGAAGCACTTGAAAATTTCTTAAACAACTATTTCTGAAACGAAACTGAAAACACTTTTGAGATTCATGAGAATCCAGTAAACCTTTTTAATATGGCTAGTGTAGGTTAAAGTCTAAACCACATGATATCACATGATTTCTAAGGATGCCTTGAAAACTTAAAAGTCCTCAACTAAATTGTACCATTAATTGTAAAGCGAGGGGATGTTGGGTAGATCTACTGGAGTTTGACAAACTCCGCCCCGTGGCACGGGGAGTGCACGAAGGTACAATATCAGCCTATTTGACCGTGATCCCGAGAGGACACGGGGGAGGCAAAACCGCGATGACGTAGGTCCGCAGTACTGATGGCACGGCCACTACAATAAATTATGGTCAGCTTTGGTGCAAACTTCCTTAGTGCATG
>JBCNJP010001517.1:0-11867 GCA_039602395.1 Deinandra increscens subsp. villosa | reverse complement strand
CCGCTCAGGGTAACTATTATGCCGGTTAAGGCACAAAGCGAATTATATTTGACCTGTTTAAATTTGAACCCGAACTATTTATGCATCAGGAAACCACCACTGCACGTTTAAGTCCTTCATGGACTGCAAGCCGATAACATTATCTGGCGAAGAAGGAGAGGTGGGACTCCTCAGGTGGATCGAGAAGTCCGAAAAGGTTTTCTCCATGTGTAATTGCCCGGCTGAAAGCAAGGTGAAGTTTGCTACTGGTACTTTTGAGGGAGCTGCTCTCTCCTGGTGGAATGCCGAAATCCAGATGATTGGGATTGGTGCGGCTAACAACATGCAATGGGAAGCATTTAAGGAACTGATCATGGATGAGTACTGTCCCCGTGACCAAGTGAAGAAGCTAGAGGGTGAATTCTTGAATCTGAAAATGATTGGGTCTGAAGTTGAGCAATATACTGCGCGTTACCATGAGTACGCGGTCTTGTGCCCCACAATGGTTGATGCTGAGTTCAAACGCATTGAGCGTTACCTGGAAGGCCTCGCGCCTCAAATCAAGAGTTTGGTGACCGCCAGCAACCCCGCAACCGTGCAGCAAGCCATTCGTTTGGCTCACAAGCTTACTGATCAAGAGGTCGAGAAGGGTATTCTACCTGCGAAAGCCACTGAGAAGACTGCCCTTAGTGGCAAGAGAAAAGCTGATGATGAAGCTCCTGAGAACTCAATGAACAATCAGAGTGTTAGAAACAGCACTGGGAGGTCCTATAACTCCCAAGGTCAAAGTAAGAGGTCTGGAAACAACAGTGGTAACTACCGCCAGGGCGGTAATGGGCAAGGCAACTACAAGGGTAACCTGCCTTTGTGTAACAAGTGTGGGAAACATCATGCTGGTGTTTGTAGAAAGAATTTGAGCTGCGAGAGGTGTGGCAAGGGAAGCCACGAAGCAAAAGACTGTTGGGCAATTTTGCCCGAGCAACAAAACCGCCCCAGGAGGAACAACAACAATCATGGAAACAACAACTATGGGAACAATCGGGGCAATGGGAACAACAACGGTCAGAACCAGAATAACAACAATGGGGGAGCCCGTGGCTGTTTTGAGTGTGGTGCTCAAGGCCATATAAAAAGAGACTGCCCTCAGCTGAGAAGACAAGGGAACGGTAATCAGGGGAACAACGGTGGGAATGGTAATGGCGGAGGTAATGGTAATGGGAATGGCAACGGAAATGGTAATAACGGCAATGGTGGAAATGGTAGAGGTCGAGCTTTCGTCATGGGTCAGGGTGAAGCTCGCAATGATGCCAACGTGATTAACGGTAAATTCATCCTTAATGGTTTCTTTGCTACTGTATTGTTTGATTCTGGTGCTGAGAAAAGTTTTATTTCCACTAAATTTGCTAAGTTGATTAATGCTAAACCTATTGCCTTAAAAAATGTATGCCGATCCAAAGAGGGAGGTACGTCCAAATTCTAAGTTTGCTATATTCTACTTATTAATAGTCAATAGACATTAATCAACTCCTGATTTGAGGCAAGAGGCACATGTTCTGGAAATTAATTGTCTTTTATAAATCTGTGTAGCTAATATGTATATGTACTTATAAATGTTTAACATGTAGATCCATTAATATATTTTATTTTAATTGTTTTTATTATGCAAACTATAAAAATACCCGATATTTTTATCTGATGAGCACTCAAAGCATATCATGTATAAACTTTAAAGGTACTCCACTTATCGCATCATGCTGTTCAAATAAAAACTTATAGCTTCATGATATATAATAGTGTGCCATTAAATGTTACACTTCTATTGATTACACTTGCACATTCATTGCATGAGTCATGTTAGATGAGATTATATCCTCTGTTTGGTCTTTGAAGAATCTCAAGACCACCACAAAACTTCCCTATTTCAAATATTCGAAACTCGAATCACTATCTGATTACAAGTACCTAACTGTTTTTGTTATTGTGTTTAGGAAGGCCATGCTTACCTCTATTCGGCTTTTAAACCACCATAATATCCAAACCATGTGTAGTAGTAAGGTCAATTTCATTGCACGAAACTAAAATTTAGAGTAAATTACGGATTTCGTCTCTGAGGTATGCACAAATTTCGGATTTCGTCCTTAGTTTCCATAAATTATGGATTTCGTCCCGAAGTTTTGCGAAAACGTATCGGATTTGGTCCTTCCGTCCACCTCCCATCAATTTTGGCTCTTAACTCTTGCACGTGAGTAAAACGTGATGGGCCTTTATGTCTTTTCACTACCTATTGTAAAACCCTCATTAATACCCCCTTAGTTCATCGATTCCCTCATTTTTCCCACCTCTTTTATGAACGCTCGTCTTCTCCATTCTTTCACGACCTGTAAGCACCAAAATTCGAGTCGTTTTCTTTACCATCATCCGATTATTAAAGAGTCACAAGTATGTGGGTGATCGTTTACATGATGGGTTAGCAGATTAGAGGTCGTTTCACAACAAGGAATGAGCAGGAGTGTTACAATAAGTGCATGACTGATCCTTTACATAAAAACCCTAATTTCGTTGTTTAATTTGTTAAATTGTTATTCTTTTTGGTTGTTTGTTTATGAACAGAAGGTTCGGATACGTTATTCTCTTTCTAAGTGCATCATGATGGGACTTTTAATTCAAAATTTTCAGGAAGACGGTATTCAAATGGTAGGGTTGACTATGTTGACTTTGTTGATATAGACGAATTTTATGATCATGAGCTAGATTATATGTTAATTGATCTAGGGCTAGTTAGGAATGATGACAGGCTAGTGTATTACTATTTTATGGTACCAAACATTGATTTAGATTTTGGCCTTCAAGCATTAGGAAATGATCATGATGTGCTTGAACTTGCTAAGTATGTGAAAGAAACCAAGCTGATTAGGTTATATGTGGAACATGGGGAGTCAAAATTAAAGACTTACTTAGCATCACCTTTTGAATCTCCTAGATCATCAAAAGTGATAATAGAGGAATTAGATGATGTTCCTGCTAATACAGTGAGACCCATTAAGAAGCTACCAGTTAGGAGTTCAAAAAGAAAGAGATTGTTACTGGATTGGAAGGAACAGGGTAGTGAAGGAAACCAAGTTGAGGGTGAACCTGTTAAAAATGTTAAGGTTAACGAGGTTGAAAATGTTAAGGTTAATGAAGGAAACCAAGTTGATGAACAAGTTAATGAAGGAAACCAAGTTGAGGAGCAAGTTAATGAAGGAAACCAAGTTAAGGAACAAGTTAATGAAAGAAATCAAGGTGAGGGTCAGGAAACTGCTCCTGCAGTTCAGATTCCTGTTAATGACCCTGTCCTTGAACCTTTTCATGACCATTTTGAGTATGATTTTGAGAAATTTTACAAGGACTTCCCGTTTAGTGGCAATGTGGGTGTAAATGAGAACAATGATGGTGAGATTAAGGGTACCGAGGGTGGAACTGAAGATGGACATGCAAGGGAATATGTTAGTGATGATGAAGCTAATGAGGGGGATAATGAGAGTGATAATGGAGCTAACGATGTAGAATATGATGGAGATAGTGAGGGGGCAGTGATGATCTTGATTATGATGAAGAAGGTAAGGGTTCAGTTCAGCTAGGTCTTGACTGTGTTGCTGAAGTCAATCCTCATGAAGATTCATTTACTAGTGCAGGATCAGATAATGGGTTAGAAGTGGATAGGAAAGAGAGTTTAAACACTTGAGGAAAAAGAAAGCGAAGGAAGTGAGTGGGGCTGCTTTCTATTTAGGGTAGTTTTTTTTTGTAGTAGGGAACAGGTGAAAGACCTGATAAATAAACATGCTGTTGAGACAAAGAGGAACATAGTCTTTAGAAAAAATGATCTTGATAGGGTAAGTACAGTTTGCAAAGTGATTGTTAATCTTTTCAAAGGTGGGCAAGATGGGATTGTTATTGGGCCTAAAAAACATAAACTGGGCCTAGCGAACCTAAAGTTGATAATGAAGCCCATGATAGTGACACATCTTGTAAGTAAGAGGAAGATGATGTAAAGTGCCCGTGGGTCGTTTATGTTCCAAAATTAAAATATCAAGAGGGCACTTGGAGGGTGACAACATACTATTTGGAGCATAAGTGCACCCCCACTAGAGAACTTACAGCTTTCACAACTGGGTTTTTATCAAAAGGGGAGTGGGTGGTTATAAAATGGATTATAACCCCAAGATCTCTATAAAGGCAATGCAACAAGAACTACAGGCAAGGTATCAGCTGAAGGTATCTAGGATGCAGGCTCATAGAGCAAAATCAAGGGCTACAGAGATGTTGAGGGGTAATTCTGCTGAACAGTATCAAAGGCTCAGAGATTATATTTTGGAGCTTAAGACAACCAATCCAGATACGGTTGTGCACATTGAGGTTGAACTAGAACATAACCATGATTGTCCAACCAGGGTGTTTAAGAGGATTTACATCTGTTTGGGGCCTTTAAAACAGGGATTTAAAGCATGTAGAAACGAGTTGTTGGGTCTAGATGGAGCATTTATGAAGGGACCATTCCCAAGTCAAATGTTGACTGCAATTGGCCTAGATCCAAACAATGGGATCTACCCATTGGCATATGCAGTTGTGGAGGCTGAAAACAAGGAGTCATGGACCTGGTTCCTACAATGTCTTGCTGATGATCTTGATCTGCCCAATAATGAAAACTTTACCTTCATTTCCGACAGACGAAAGGTATGCTCATTTTACATTTCTCCCAATTATTTGTTATAATTTCATATTTGGTCCTTAATTTTGCTTTTGTTTTAGGGTATACTACCTGCATTTGCAACAATTTTCCCTAGTGCTGAGCATAGGTTCTGCTTGAGACACATTCACCAGAACATGAAACAAACATGGAGAGGCAAAGGTATTTTACAAGTTTAAGGGTGGTCGAGTCAAGTGTTCCTAATCAATAACTAATGTTAACTACTTGCAAAAATTCAGCTTACAAGGACCTGATATGGGGAGCAGCTACTGCTAGGACCCAGCCTTGGTTTGAGGACAAGATGGCTCAGTTAAAAAAGATGAATGAGGATACACCACTACGTCAAAATGCACCTTTGGCCACGGAAAAAAACCGTGACCAAAGGTGTTTGGTCACGTTTTTTTTTTCATTCCAATCGACACCAAAGGTCCCGTCACCTTATGTATCCTACGGCCACGTTACAATATCAGTGGCTGAAGCCACCTAGAAGCGTGGCTAAAGGGTACCAATATTTGTTGTTGTAATCAAACAATTCTTCCGAAAAGCGTGGCCAAAGGGTCCCAACGGCCACATGTGTTTGTTTAACGTGGCCTTGGGTATTATATGGTCTTTGTGTTTTAGCCACATATGTTATAAAAAACGTGGCCAAATGGGTTGCTGAAATTATAATTTTTGTCCCAATACGCGTGGCCAAAGGGTGGCAACCGCCACGTTAAAATATGAATAGCGTGGCCTTTGGTATTATATGGTCACGTATATTTGTCTTTTAGCCACATATGATATGAAAAAACATGGCCAAATGAGTTGCTGAAATCATACATTTTGTCCCAATACGTGTGGCCAAATGGTGGCAACGGCCACATTAAAATATAAAAAGCGTGGCCTTTGGTATTATATGGTCACGTATATTTGTGTTTTAGCCACATATATTTGGAAGAAAAAAAAGTGGCCAAAGGGTAGTTAAAATCAGATATTTTGTCCCAATAAGCGTGGCCAAATGGTGGCAACGACCACGTTAAAATATAAAAGTGTGGCCTTTGGTATTATATGGTCACGTATATTTGTGTTTTAGCCACATATATTTGAAAAAAAAGTGGCCAAAGGGTAGTTTAAATCATACATTTTGTCCGAATACGCGTGGCCGAAGGGTGGCAACGGCCACGTTAAAATATATATAGTGTGGCCTTTGTTATTATATGGTCACGTATATTTGTGTTTTAGCCACATATGTTGTAAAAAAACGTGGCCAAATGGGTTGATGAAATCATACATTTTGTCCTAATACGGGTGGCCAAAGGGTGGCAACGGCCACATTAAAATATAAAAACGTGGCCTTGGGTATTATATGGTCACGTATATTTGTGTTTTAGCCACATATATTTGGAAAAATAGTGGCCAAAGGGTAGTTGAAATCAGATAATTTGTCCCAATACGCGTGGCCAAATGGTGGCAACAGCCACGTTAAAATATAAAAAGTGTGGCCTTTGGTATTATATATATGGTCACATATATTTTCTTAATTTCAATTAATTATATATTAATTAATTAATATAGAGAAACCTTAAAAATTATATATTATAATTAAAAATTAATGTACATACACTAATCATGATGCTGTTCAAAAAGATAACATAGACACTAATCAAAGTTTAATTTCTATAATATTTAATTATAATTTCTTGTCCGTGCTGATCAGCTGCTTCTGCTAGTTCTATGTACTGAGTTTTCTGTTTATCAGATTTTAATTCAACTGGTTTGGTGTTACGTACACTTTCGGCACCTTTTTCCGATCATTATTTACCTGAAAACATGACAAATAAAACTGATCAGATATATATAATATATATATATAAAGTTAATTAATTAGCAGATACGATTAATTAATGTAGTAATTACCTGTGGTTGTTCTAGTACTTTTTGAACCATAGAAAGATCAACCGGCTGTGATCTATCTGACTTGTTATTAGAATGAAGGATCATTCGGTTCATCGGCCATGCAATAATATATTTATTTTCAACCTCCGAAAGCGTTGTTTTATCATCTAATGGGAATGGTAAAAATGTTACACCCTTATTGACCTGATAAGCTGTAATTCTACGGCAACCAGGAGGTAATGGACTTCCATGAATCTTGTAAGGAACTTCAATTTTGAGGAATTCCGGTTGAACTCCAGTTTTGACAATTCCGGCTGAAGTTGAAGCGGAACTACAACTTCAAGCGGAACAACAAGTTCAAGCGGAAAGAAGCAGTTTTGTCACTTAGTGAATATTCCGGGTGAACTCGATTATCCATCAGATAATAAGTTCAACCTGACTTTTCCTGAGATGTCTTTTCAAGCAGTCCCATCCTGCAAAAGCTTCTCGTATGCTTCTACATCTGCCCAAGCCGCTCTCTAAAAGTAGATTGTTGCTGTCAACACGCAAGTCATTTCAAATGTCGAAGTTTATTCTTTTGGTAGCTTAGATTTGACTTTGTAATGTACGATCTAGATTATATCACATGAGATCAATGGATGTGATTGATCTCATCTGCACTATATATAGCTGGTTATCTCTTAGTTTACACACGGTGGTTATCACTTGTAATAGTGTAGCTTTGAGTTAATGCAAATAGTGCCGAGTATTTGATACTTTGTTGTTACTACTATTCTGCAAATCAAGCATTTACATTATACAAGAATTCAACATTGCTTAAGAAAAGTAAAATATAACTTAATTACTCAAGGTTATATTTGCAAGTAAAGGGAATTGTTTAAGTTTAACTCTGACTTATATCAATCCAACAATTGGTATCAAAGCCATTGGCTCTCTACTTTGAAGACTTCCAGTGCTTCAGAGCTGATACTTTACTTGCTTACTTGATTTCTTTAAGCCTTTTTCTGTTTACAAAACTGTTTTTCACAATGACTGATTTAACTCTTGGTTCACTTAATGGTAGTGTTGGTCCTCACTGATCTTAATCAGTGCTAATGATGATGTTTTGAGAAGAAAACCAAAGAAATAACAACAATAGATGATTTCCAATAGCTAAAATGGGTTTCTAGTATTGAACAATCACAACTTGAACCAAAAGAATGATAAGAGGTGAAAACAAGCTACAAAGATAGTATGAAATGCTCCTAGCCGTCACCAAACTTACCAATAATCAGATTTCTTGTATTAGGGTTCTCAAAGTTGCAAAAGTTCCAAAATGGTGCACAAAGGCGACAATTTATACACATCAGTAGACAGTTTCGCTAGTAGTTTCGCTGGCCAGGCGAAACTGTCACTGAGTCAGTCTAAACTAGATACCGAGCGAAACAACAGTTTCGCTCGGTAGTTTCGCTAGCAACCCTAAAGACAAGATAACAAATGAAACTAATCTAAACAAGTATACTAAACAAAACTATGAATTCCTCCCTACATTGATCTTCAATATTCCCCTAGGGAGGGATTCAGCCTCTTGATTCTTCATTCTTCGGCACCGGCTTCACTCGGGCTTGGCTCTTTGTTCAGATCAGTTTCCCCCAAGACATTAGACTCTTCAGCAACGGGGATTTCAGCCTCTGATTCCCCCAAAACAGTTGGCTCATTAGCAACGGGGACATCAGCCGACTTTTCAACTTGTTCAGATGATTCTCCAAGACCGCTCCAAGTTTTGTTCATCTGGTTTGCCAGATCCCTGTCCTCTTCCATTCTATCTTCATCAGCCCTTACTTTCAGTGCTAAATCCTTGATTTCTTTAATAATCCCCCGGGCTTTGTTGGCAACTCTCAGAAACAAGTTTGCCTCTTCAGCTGTGTCATCTCCAGCCCCACATCTGATTGGATTTTCACACAGGATTTTCAAATCATCGTTGCTGAAAGAAAAGACTTCCATAGGGTCAAACAGTCTAATCTCAGCATCTTCTCCAATTCTGATGACAGCCTCACCGGTTTGATTGTCGTAAAACCATTTCTTAAATAATTGCAGCCTTGAAGGTTGTTGGTCTGGAATTCTGACCCTGTTCATAGTCTTGGCTGGTTTGAATTTTAGGTAGACCTTGGGCCTTCCGGTCGCTTCATCAATTTCTGTCCTGGACTTCCTCCTTTCACCTTTCATAAATCCAAAAGACACAAATTCGTCTTTTGCAGCCTGTTGCAGCATCTTTTTCAAATTTATAGCCCTTCCACTTTGCTCTTCATCGATGAGGGGGAGCTCTGCCAACCTCCTCAGATCCCATCTGGGCAAGGTCTTGAAACTATCACGTTTGTGTATATAGGAGATGCTACCCCCTCTTCTCTTAATCATAAAGGCATGAACATCAGCATTGAACTTCCAGCTTATGATGTGTCTATCAGACTCTTTTCTCCTTGGCTGAGCAATGTTTTGAAATAGAGGAGTCTGATCTTCAAGCTCAGGTTTGGTGAACCATTCTTCCCTTTTCAATTCAATAACTTCTTGACTTACAGAGCTGATCCTTGCTTGGTAGATCAGAGAATTTTCAGTCAAGGAGTAGTTTTCAGGCTCTGAACGATCATCAATTTCAGCCTCTTCATCGCTTTCATCAATAAGATGGAGGAATTGTGCCTATACAATCTCAGGCTGTTTCTCTGTTTCAAAACTGTACAAGTTTACATCACTCACGTTTATAGCATCCAAATCATCATCATTAGGAACACCACTTCCACCAGCCTCTTTCCCACCTGAACCACTTACACCAGCTCCACCAGTGCCACTACCACCTGCTTCTCCAGTTGTAGACTTTGTGAAATCAGTCATGGATTCAATCTCTGCTTCACTCATTTGATTAGGCAAATTCAGATGCTTCTTAATTTCATTCATTTCTACCAGCAATGTCTTGATCAGTGAAGATTGTTTTACAATGATCTCATTCATGCTCAGTATCTGCTTATCCTTCTCTTTTTCTCTTATCTCTGAATTTGCCAGCTTTGTCTTTATCATTCCCAGTTCATTGGCCAAAGAGGTATTAACACCTCGAATGACATCTTCATCCTTCTCAGATCGGGGATCAACCCTTCTTTTATTGGTTGCCCTTACTTCTTCTTCAGTTTGGGCACTCTGCTTTTGCTTAGATTTCTTTCCTTGTTGTGCCAGATTTTCAAGCTCATCTTCGATTTCATCAGCAGGTTCCTTGCCCGAGCTTCTCACATATTGCTTCCTCTTTCCTTTCACATTCTCACTCTCCTTTCCATCATTTCTCCTCTTGTTCTCATCTTCAATCAGCTTCTTAATGTATTCATACCTCTTATCAGGATACATATACTTCATCAGGTATGTGGTGTATCCGGAGAAACCTGGTCTCTTGGCAGCACAATCGGATAGGATTTTTGGGTGCATTGGGTTAACAATAAGAGCTACCCCCAGCTTAGGCAATTCCGGCTCTAGGTGTTCAATGATCATCTACACAAATCTTGGGTACAACAACCATCTGGACTTCTTCAAAGCTTGAATGTTTGATAACATTGCTTCAAATATTCTCTGAGGTATATTAGCCTTCTTGCCTTTACAAACTAACAGCATTGCCTCGGCCCAGATCAAATTCAATCCATCAGAACCACCTTTTCTGTCATCTAGGCAGGAAATGAAGACATGAGCTATATATCTCCATTCCTTTGACATCAATGATTTCTTTATCTCCTTCTTGGTCTTCCATAACTCACCACCTTCATATCCCATCTCTTTCTCAAAACCTTTTAAAACATCCAGTTTTTTCAGTTTAGTTGCTTCACCAACATCATCTTCGAGTTTGAGGGCTTCTGCTATAGTCTTCATTGTGATCACAATATTCTTCTGCATGACCTTCGCTCGAATACATTCAGGTTTAGCTTTAACATCATACTCAGCTGTCAGCCAGAATTCTCTAATGTGCCTGTCGTCGATGATCGGCATGTGAGAAATTGCATGAAAAATGCACGACTTTTTCAGCCATGCAATGCAGTCTCTAAAACCGATGGCCTTCTCAGATCTATCATCCAGATATGCAGTTACATTGCTTCGTGGTTCGTGCTTTAAATACGACATTTTTCTGCATATGAAACCGAGATTTTGTAAGTTAAACCGAACTTAAATTTAAATTAAATAAAAAATGGTAATTTCGTTGCGAAATAATAGTTTCGCTAAGAAACCATAGTGTCGCACACGGCGAAACAAATAGATTCGCGACATTGGTCGCAGCGACACTGACGAGGTCAGTTTCGCCGAGACATCGCAGTTTCGCTGCGAGACTGTAGTTTCGCCTAGGGCGAAACAGCAGTTTCGCTGGGAATCACGGCGACACTGTCAGCGACATTTGGGCATTATCGCTGAACAGTTTCGCTCGAGACTTTGAACTTTCGTTCTGTTTCGCTAGATGAACATACAGTTTCGCTGGACGCGACTGTACGAATTCAAATTTCCGAAAAACGGTTTTAAGCCTGTTTTTGCAATTTAAACCAACGGTTGAGCACTACTACAGTTAAATACACATAATGAGGGTTCAAAACTGTTTTTAATCAGCAGTTTAAGAGCCGAGAACCTTTTTAATCGCCGAATCACTTTAAAAACCCCAAAAAGGTGATGTTTGGATGCGATATACACAAGAGATGATAACAAACCCACACACCTTGAACCGGTATCGGTTGTAATGATGAAAACGATGAAACAGTTTGGGCGAATTTGAGTTTCGCGAGTTGGTTTGAAATTTGCAGGTTTTTCTCGTTAGGGTTTCGGATAATGACCGAGATACTCAATCAAAGGTATAAATACTTGAACAATTTCGCCCGTAGTTTCGCTAGGGCGAAACAGTAGTTTCGCCTTAGCGAAAGAGCATATTCGCTCGAGAATTTGATCAATCAGATTAATTTCGCCGATAACGAAAGAATAAGTTCGCTGAGAGCGGATACGGCGAAACTAAGCAGGCGAAACAATAGTTTCGCTGAAAACCCTAAAAATTTTAATTTTGACCCATTTCAGATTTTGAACTTTTGAAATGCCGACATGAAAACGCTGGAGCGTGTGGATCGGTTTAGTTCGACATCAATAACGTGATAAACAACGAGAACAAGCAATGTAAATAAAACGACTCAATCTCATTAACCAATAGAACGATTACAGAGATTCAGAGTACAAAACACTAGTTCTCACACACACAAGCTCTCATGAACAACTAGTAAATTACAAGACAAACGACCTATTTATAGAC